>NDXB01014128.1:20561-73983 GCA_002631895.1 Agapornis roseicollis
CCCCCCCCCCGCCGCAGGGAGTGAAGGTCTGCGTTGGGGAATGGGCTGTTCGCAGTCCTGCGTGTGTCTTGAGGGGTTTTCAGAGGCGTTTGGGGAGCGGGGAGTGCGCTGTCGGGAGGCAGGGCCTCTGGTGGCTGTTCGCGGGTGGGTTATACCCGCTCTGTGAGCTTTCAGTCTGTTGAGAGCCGCGGAAGTGAGGGTGGGGAACACGGTTCGTGTCGGAACACGGCAACTGAATGCATTCGGGGAGTTGGGCCAAGTGCTCAAATCCATTATATCGTGTCCCTAAAGGATCGGTGAGGTGCCTCATCGTTCACAGAAGAGAGGGTTTTGGTTATAAACTGCTGAGAAGGCCTCGGTTTGCACACATACCTATTTCTCCTTCAAAACATGTGATCAAGGAACCCATGGGTGGCCTAAGAGTTGAGCCAGGCTTCCAGGGGTGACCTAAGTCAATGTGCCACAGCCCAAGTTGTTCTGTTGTCACTGTCCCAAACACGTGGATGATCTTCCATGCCTTTCCAGAACTGAGGGTCAAGTTGTGTGCTGTACTAATTTGCCTAGTGAGCATAAAATCAATTTAATACATCACTTATTTAGTTACCCATAAGAACGGGATAAAGGCTTTGCGGCTGGGGTCATGGTTTGAGGATGGTTGTATGTAAGAAGGCTGTACCATAGGCAGTAAGTGGTTAGGTTCCTATTAAAGCCCATTAAAACAGTATTGCATCTTGAGCACACCAAGATGTAATTGTAAGAAGAGTGTGCTTTTCAAAGAGAAGGTACAGTTAGTACGTATAGCCTGTAGTTAAAATGGTTAGTATTATTTCCCCTTAATTACGTTGTTAAGCTCAAGTGTTTTGTGAAAAGGTAGATCTCATTACATTTCTCTTCTGTTGCTGCAAAGGCAAAGATGTCTCCTTATGTTCACAGTTCACAGCTGATTGCAAGCTCAGTTGCTGCTAGCAACTTAAAAGGGACTTTCACTTTCACGTTAAACTTTATGCTAATCTATAGACTTCATTTTTGAAGCAATAATTGAAAGACTTGATTGTAAAATAAATCAAAATTGAGGGGTGTCTGGCACATTTCTTGGGTTTAAAACTATGGAAGAACACTGCCAATCTAAAATACTTTGATATTCCTAATCCTGGTGCAGTATGACCCTTGCTAAAGAAATCAGAAAGCACTTAACACAAGGCCATACCCCAGAATGTGAGAAACTCGGAAGAGATAGTGAGAGTTCTTAGGCTTCCTATCGGAAATGTGGTGCAGGAATCACACAAGCCTTTTTGCTGAGCGTGTTTCTTTTTTGAAGTGGTTTAAGATTTTTAAAATGAATTCTTCATTGGTGTAATTGGTTTGCTTTTCGTATGAACTGCCTGCATTTAGTAAAGATTATTTACTTGTAATGACAGCGGTAGAAAATGGTAGGATGTATATGCAATGGTGAACCGAGAAGAACATCAGTGTCTCTAAATAAACAGTGCACTGGAATGGTACTGGTCACCACAGCTCCATGTGTGTGTTACAGAACTAAGCTGGAAAAGGCAGCACAGAAAGAGGAAACATGTGACTGAGTGGTAATAGTGAGAGTGAAGCCTGATATTGTTAACTTTATAGTTGATACGATAACAAACTGTGAAGGCTTTGAGGCTGCAGACTTTATTACCTTTGTCTGAGCTCTCTTTCTTCACTTTATCTGCTTTACTCTGTTGCTCATGCAGGCTTGCTATAAAGCATTCTGCTGGGCCTCAGGATACACCCCACATTTAGTTACCTCTTCTCACAGGCAGTGCTCCCCATGCCTGCTGTTCTGCATAAACTCCATTTTTCTGTGCTGGGAAATTGCTCAGGCTCCTTTTCCAAGCTGCCTCTAATATCCTGGTGCTTTGTTCTTCCTTCTGTGCCAGGTTGTGGTTACTGCTGTACCTCTCTTGCTGTACCTCTCTTACTGTACCAGGCCAGGGTGCACTGTTGTTCTCCATCCTACAATGTTTCATTTCATCTCTTTCAATCCCTATGAAAATGATGTGTCCCCAAATAGTTTCCCCTAGTACTCCCTCACTTCTGTGATTTTGCACACCCTTTTTGTTCATGGATAGTAGTTGGTCTCCTTTTTGTCAGGTTATCAGCTCTTAAATTCTCTTTAGGGGATAGGTAGAAGAAATTTTCCCTATTTTCTTCCTGCATCAGTAAGACTGGTGCTTAGAACACAACATCCCAGAATTACTGTTCAGCAACAACAACAACAGGATAAATACACTTCTCATAGCTGAACAGAGTCTTGTTAGCACAGTTAAATAACGAACAGCCAAAAATAGACTGGGGTTGCTAAAAGTAGAGAAAGGTACTGCTGCATGAGGTACAAAGGAGGCTAGCAGTTTAAAAGGATGAAAAAGACTCCATGGTTTTAATTCTGGATATTCATGGTGCTGATACGAGTGGAGAGCAGCAGCCGATTTCAGAAGAGGTACTAGACTCCATGGTTTAGAGCACACAGGAGCTGTAGACTGGAGGTGGGTTATTTTGTGTTTCCTGCAAATTTTGTAGAACGGAAGTATTCAGTATTAGTTGCTATCTTGAACAAAAACCCACTGTGTGTGAACTGTTTTGTGCAAGGCGAGAGTATTTTGCTGTACAAGTTCTGGCTAGATTCAGTGCAACTAAAAGTATGTTTCAAAGAGCAGTTTAGATGTACAAATATAAAATCACTTTAAAGCCCGAGTTTTGAACTAAGCTGTGGTGGCATAATCTGAGAGACGTCCCACTAAGAAGTGTTCTGGACATACCTGAAGAAAGCTGGTTTTATCATTGTACTTACTAATGGGTGTACTGACAGGTTGGAGCTGAACAAGAGCCAGGGGATACTGGCTTTGTTCAGAAGGGGGAATGACTGTCATCAAAGATGTGGAATCTAGGACAGCTGAATACAGAGAATAAAAATGTTTTACGAATCATGGAGACCGAGTTGAAGGTTTACACCAAAGCTGGTTTGTGTGGACACAGATGGGGCTGTAGCAAACCTGAGTGGTTTAAGCCAAGCTGAGATAACTGTTTTCTCACATGATATCCACCATGGGCTGAAGTGTAAGTGAGCCTGAAAAATATTATTCCCTCCCTTTAAATTTTAATCTTAGAATCATAGAATCAGCAAGGTTGGAAAAGACCTTTAAGATCACCAAGTCCGATCTTACCCCAGGACTTGCCAAGTCCACCACTAAACCATGTCACTAAGGCCCTCTTCTTCTGTCAGAATATCAAAATAACTTTGCAAATCTTCTGAGGCTCAAAAGACATTATCTCAGTGGCATCAGCAGGAGCCTGATGGCTATGAGCTGTGCATGCTGAGATAATGATGAGCAGAGCTTTGAAAACTGGGTTAAAAATGATTGCTCAGCTGTTGCCCATTTATAATACACTGCAAATTTGGGTAACTATCATGGCTTAAGTTTCGGTATTTTTAAGGGGATCAAGATAAGCCTGTTGGTGCATACTTGGTATTTCATGGTAGGCTTAATTACTTTTGCTATGGAGATCTTTCTTGCAGACAAGATTCTGAGTTGCAAGCATGCTCTGACTAATTGTAGTAGCTTTGCTCTCCAGCTGCCCCAAGCTGACTTGAGAAGCCTTAGTAGCAAAACAGATCTGTGGATGCAGTGATGACTAGTGGGCAGCTAATTATTTATTAAGCAGCAATAATGCTGAGGAGTGTCTGTCACAGATTAGAGCTTGTTATATTTAAACCTTTGCAAACATGGAATAAAGTGGATTTCTCTGCCCAAAAGAGGTTTGTCATCAAAAAATTTAGCCATGATTGCTGGTAGCTTTAAGATGCCTGTTGCTCTGCTGTCCTCTGCTCACAGCAGTGAAGTACAGTGTTAGAACAGAGGGCAGATCTCTGCTGTGCTTACACATCAGCTACATTCACTACAGTTTGTGAGTCAGAGCTCAGGAAAGGGAGGACAGCGTCAATTTTCAGGAGCTGACAGAGATGGTTTGTCAAACTGATGTTGTTAGTGCATTTGTTTTGAATTTGAGAGCGTTTTTGTATGCTCCAACCAAAAGCGTTTTTATATGCTCCAAGTAAGCTCAGCGCTGGGACTCAGGGAAACAGAGAAACAGCTTGGAGGCCCTGTCAGAAGGACAGCCCACTCCAGGGACACGGAGTGGAGCCTCTACCACTCAGCCTTCCAGCCCACAGAGTAAGTCTGGAATCCTCAATATTGAGCCCAGCAGCCCATGGAGAAGACCTGGGGCTGCTTTCACCCAGGCCAAAACCCCACAGAGAAAGTCTTGGCCTCTCCCACCCAGCCACCAGCCCACATTAAGAGGCTGGAGCTGCTGGCACCCAGACCACCAGCCCAGGGATGCAGCCCAGAGAAAAGGTTGCCTGGGCAGACCTTGAGGGAGTAGGGACTCGAGGTTTGGGTTTGTTTTGGTTTTCTCTGTATAATCTGTAAAATATGCATGAAAAAGAAGGAAAGCCTAACCTGAGTTTTGTTAGATGAATTATATGAAAAAAATCTGAGCTCAGTATAAAGACAAAGACTTCTGCTTAAGCAGTACGTAAGAATTAACATGAAGTGTGAAGCAAGTTGCAATATTAAGCAGAATGAAGGATGCCAAATTACTTTGTCTTCTGTTTGCATGTACAAAATATTTAGAATATGCTGTATTTATCTGGAACTTGCAGTTTTAATTCCAGTTGAAAGCCATGTGTATAATATTAACACTGAGCACTTTTAAATGATGTCTTCTGGGCTTTCCTGTTGCCTTGTTGATATATGCATGTGGCTTCCATTACTTTCACCATGCATCTTCAGCAAAATCTCTTGTAGAGGTACCCAGGGCCTAATTAAAGTTTATATCTTTCAGTATGACAGACACAGTTTTGCTGTGAGGGTGGGCAGGAAAGGAGGTTTGGTTTTGCTTTTTAAGCCAGCTGGCAATATCTTTCTAAGGCTTGCGTTAAAAACACCAGATGTATTCAAAAATTATTCATAAAAGCCACCTGTAAATTGTCTGCAGTTTCTCTTTTTCCTTTTCTTACCTTCATATGTCAGTCATGGGTGTGAAAGGAGTCTGCAGAATTCTTCTCTTCATTCTCCTGAGATAAATATGAAGATGGAGGATTTTATTAGTTGTATTGTGCATAATCGTCTGCATTTAGTTTGGTTTTATTTAAATGTCCTCTATACAGCATTTAATTCACTTGGATCATAGATCAAAAGCCAGATTAGCACTATGGAAAACTGCTTCTGATCTGTCACTTGTTTAGACTTTATACAGTCTGCGGAGGATAATGTATTTTCTCCTGCTTTCTCTTTTTCATATTTGTGAATTTTCTGTAGTTCGTAATGTCTGGTATTTCCCTCCCTTCTTTGCAGGTGGAGTGTGTTACTTGCTGTAGTTTATACTATGTTGACTGGAGGGAAAACAGGGTGTTCCTTGCTTTCTAAGCAGAAGTTTACATAAATGTAGTTACGTTTCTGAATGAACAAGAATTTAGTCAGAAACTTTCAGAAATTTCGGGATGTTCAGATGTAGAAGCTCATAAGACAGTTTTTGATCAGACTTAAATAAGATGAATAAATTTTCCCATGAAAATTGTTTACATTTGTGATTTAAAGTCCTTTTCTTCATCAAAGATACTTCTCTCTTATACTGTTTTCCCAAAAACTACATGGCAGTTTTTGTGGTTGGGGTTAAAAGGGATAATTTTTTCTGGTACATTGATGTTATGAAGTCATACCACATTTTTCATTGCTGTTTGTTTGCCTTGGTGTCCTTAATCGGAGTGGGCCTTTTCTGTTCTATGTTTATGGGTTGTGAACTTTACTTTGCTGTCTCAAAATTACAGATCTCATAAGGTATTGTCATCGTACACACCACCACAGATGTGTTCTACATTGTGTTATTGCTTGATAATGAAAATGCTGTCTTATCCCTATTTCCTTTAGCTTTCCCCATTATTCACATGCTTACTCAGGAAATATTTTTGTAACTTCTCTGAATATTCTTCTGAATATTTGTACTGTCTTTAATTTTTTTAAGCGGGGTCTCTGTGCCAAACAAAATTGGTTCAAAGTCAGCAAATTCATCAGAGAAATCCTGTGTGGTAAACATCAACTTCAGGAGCTGAATTAAATTTCTGCTTGTTCAAAATACATGAACACTTGCAAACCTTTGAGAAAAAACTTGTTTGTGATTTAATAACTGAGACAGAACTATTGAGGGCAGTATAGCCTTTAGGTATGTTTAGAGAATCACTGGTGTGGTCTTAGTTCCTCCCATCCTTGGCTTTGTCATTCTGCAGGTGGACTGTGCAATCTGTGTGTTGATTTTGGCAGACACAGTTTTGTGGAGTTTCCGGTGTACACGTTTCCTAATGTAGTGTAAGTTTGTTCTTGCTGATTTAATGTTATCAAAACTATTTTAGGCTGTTGACTGCTGCCTTATTGTTGGCATGTGCCAACACTGTAACATATCCTGCTTGGAGATTAGTAATGCTGAAACAACAGCCTAATGAAAAGAGAGAGGTCCCTACGCAGCAGGAATAGGAACTTGCTAGTTCCTGTTGAAATGAAAACACAAGTTCAACAAATTCTTCCCCTTCGTTGAGCAGAAGGAGCTGACTTATCAATGAAGGGCACTGTACACAGGCTAATGTGCAGCTTTGTCCCATTGAAGGCTAATGTTCCATTGAAGGGTTTTTTTTCCCCTTTCCTTGACAGTGTCAAGTGAATACTTCATGATACAAGGGCAGACTTAATTCTTTCTTGTTCATGAGACAGCAATCATAGGAAAATGTATTTTGGACTGCATCTGTTATTTGTTCCTTCTGTCTTCCTATTCTTTCTCTGCCTCATTCTTTAGGTCTAGCTTGGGCTGGAAAGACTATCATATATGCTCTAGTGACTGTTTATCCTTGCAACTGCTGTAAAATAGCTCAAGTTAGTTTTGATTTATAAAACATTGCTGCTTCAGGTTTTTATTGTTTTTTCTATTCCTGCTGCAGTTGCTGGTGTTGATTCTCTGATAAAGGGAGAGAGAGAAGTTGGAATCACTATGTTCATGCCTGACCATCAAATTAAGACTATAGTAGATTAAGTATTGCAGTGATAGGAAACTCTGTAGAGGACTGGATTGGATTGCACCTCTCTTCCTGTATGTGTGATTGTATAGTAAATGTGTATTGACAGACACCTTCTAACCAAGCTTAACTTTATTAACACCAAGTAAAATCTAGTTTCTTCTGTAGCTTTGAATTGTCTTTTTATGCTATGTTATATGACTAAAATTTAACAACATTGTTTCCACACTTTAATCAACCTAAGAAGGGTTGATTACATCCTGGTTAGGACAGAATGAAACACAAACAATACTATTGTAAATGACAGAAATAATTGTATTGGCTTTTTGCCTTTTTGTGGGTAGCATTATGTAGGTCTAGCTCAGCTTTCTTGCTTGGGTCCTCTCCAGCTGACTGAAGCAGTATTTACATGTGTGAGTTCCATGATGGGGTAGTGAGGGGACCTTCAAAACATCATGGTTAGCATTGTCATTCTGTACTTGATCTGAAAAAACACCTCTGACCAGGATGAAAAGTCATGCAGCTGAGTGGGATTATAACTTTTAACTATGTAAACAGCAACAGTGAAATTGGCCTTGTTAACTGGCTGACCCCATTTCTGGAATCACACTGGTGTGATTAAAACTGGAGTTGCAGAAAAGGTTGAGTAGCGTCACATTGGTCTTCTTCCCAATATTCCTCCTGTTTGACCTCTAGGAGACAATAGAAATAAAAAGAAACCTCTTTCACACATACCATGCTCTTGCCAGGAAAAGGGAATGATCAAGTCATTATCTAGAACAAACTCCAGTGATGCAACAGTTGTTCACTCTTTCCTTGGTGTTTGCACTGAGTGTGTGGCTTGGAGTTCATAATTGAAGTGCAAGGTCTCCAACTTAAGTTAATTCCCTCTGTACTCAATGGCTGGGTAGTGGAATTACACTTATGCTAAGCAGGAAGGACTGCAGTGATCCGGGTGCTCCCACTGTCCTGATGTAGTTCACCAATGGGCATGAAAATTATGCTGTCTTTTCTGACAACATTTGCAAAGTTGTTGCTCAATCAGTAGAAGTTGTAGGAAATAATATATAAGTAACATTGACTCCTCATAATATGGGATTTATGATCTCAGAGGAATTAAAGGTATCAGTTGTAAGCCAGCAGCCAGATGGCTTGGCAGTAGCCATAACATGTTACTATGAATGTTGGGATCAAAAAGGAGTGCTTTGGGATTTTTCACCTCTTTGCTTATCTCACAGTTGCTGTGCATAGATGTCTCTACAAGATTCCCAGAGTATTCTGAAATCCCCAAATTAACTCATCTTTGTTACCAGTAGAATTAACATTGCAGATTATAATACCCAATCGAGAATTAAGAAAACTGGATGCAGGTTCACAGGAATTGTTTCTTGGACCAACTCCTAAATTTAGCATTGGAAGATGTTAACTGACCTTGACATAACTGGTGCTGCATAATGCTTTAAAGCTGAAGTAATGTCTGTTCCTAAGACAGGCTGAAGCCATATCTCTGTTGGTTTTGTCTTTGTTTAGTGTCCTGCCTGTTGCCTGCTATAGCTCTTTATATACTGTGATTTATAGAGTGCTTCTTTTAAACAAGCAAATAATTTCTTTCTATCACAGACCATAAAAGCTTAATACTGGTTTGGGACTGTTAAAACAGTAGATAATACAGTCATGTCATTTGTAATGCTCCTTCATGCCATTTTGCACAGCAGTTAGGTGATACCCATAAAATTATAGGACCTTTAACTGTGTCGCTATTGACATTATTTGCTGGAACTCTTCAGAAGTAGGCATTTCTTATAATGTTTAATGAATGTAGAATAATGTTTCGTATTGTAAAATATAGTCTTTTGATACTGTAAAGACTTAAAGAAAAGGATTATTAGTTTTGTTTCCTCTTTCCAGATGGAGGCATCAAATTATACCAGCCAAGAAGAATACCCCACTGAAATTCATGATTATCTTGCAACATTTGAACAATGTCTTGGTTCTGTAGAAGAGATGCTGAAAGCAATGATGTTGGTTTCTAGGAGTGACCTTCAAAAGGTAGGTAATGTTGCTTTTGACAACTTTTTAGTTATAATACAAGAATATCTGGGCACCCCAACTGAAATAAAAGGATCTGTTAGGCCTGGCCACTGCACAGACATATATATGACACTTTGTACGCTTGATACCCAGTATTTGAAAACCTCACATTTCTAAGATACCCAGACGATCTTACAAACTAAACAGTGAAATACATGCTTTTCCAAGCTGAAAAGCGATGATTTTACCAGCGAGTCGTTTAAGTAAAGGACATTCTCGCTTATTCCCGACCTTCCTTAAAGTGCATGCTGAGTGCTCTTTCATAATGGAGAGGTTATTCACACTTTTTTCTGAGACATTTTCACAACAAACTTAATGGAACTTTGTATATGCAGTAGGATATAAAGGTGAATTGACAGCAGTGAGAATTGATCTGATTCTAGAAGTCTAGACTTGCAGAACCTGGTGCTTAAAAACCAGCTGTCTCCTCTAGCTGTGTTACAAGCCTGAGTCTGTAAAATGTGTTTTTTGCTCAGGGCATAAAGACAGAGCAAGGTGCAGACCGAAGACGTTATACAAGCTTCTCTATCTTTTAACATTTAAAGCCTAATATGTAATTTCTTTCTCTAGGGCAAAAAAAAGCTAGCACATGAGGGAACTTTATCCTCTGAGGATTTCTAACACAAATAAATCATGAGGAAAACAGTCTTGACAACACTGATCTTTTGACAGTATCCATGTTAGAAGTAGTGAGCCATACAATGATGTTATCAGAGGTTCTGGAAATCCTATAGGACTAAAATAATAAATTGACTTTGACAGTCAAGGAAAAAAACCCCTCGTTACCTTTATTCTTCCTTTGCTTTACAGCCCTAAGTATTCCAGCATGCGTTGAACACACAGTCTACCATGTGTAGTGTTAATGTTCATTGACTGTAGCATAGTATATTCACATTTGGGCTTCAGCAATCTTAAGACTTCTTTTTTTTTCCCGCTTCCATTGATAGTAATGACTATTTTGAGTTAAGTTTCTGTGGAAAACCAGGAACTTATTTATGACTATGGGAACAGTAGTCTAAGAGCTACGTGCCAACAGATACTTGTGCTTTTGGCCACTTGGGACTGTGGCATCAGACTGGGAAAATTACCTGCGTACTTGGAGAGAATGGTTCTGTGATGGCACAGAAACAGCACAACGTGGTCTTAGTGAACCTGTGGTGTAAAAATAGCCTCATTCAGTGTGTATTTCTTTCATGAATACATTCACAATTATAAAATGTGCAAATGTGTTATTTTGGGTATTGTTGGGTTGTTTGTTTTTTTTTCATTCTAGTTAGAACCTCTGGAGCAAGCAAAGCTGGATTTGGTTTCAGTGTACACGTTAAATTCGTTGTTCTGGGGTAAGTATGTGGTAGGGGGAAAAAAGTACTATTTATGATGCCATTTGAACACCTTCTAGACAGCTGCAAACATTAAATAATCATATTTCATAGCAAAATAATTAGAAACCTGTAATTACTCTGAGGATCCAAATTATTGCCATTTGTAGAGTAAATGATGTTGAAACTCCAAATCAAAAATAGGAATTTACAAAAGCTGACTTTGTACCTGCCTGAAGATGTTTCTGGTTTTTTCATACCAACATTAACTGTGTTAGATTTTTTTTTTAATTTAGCTGCAATATTGATGTAGCTTGTCAGATACTTTACACTGTTAACTCTAATTGTTACTAATGGGTTTATGTGGAAATTAGTTTTCCTATGTGACTGATATATGGGATCCTCAGTCATGACAGCCTTCAGATTTAAAATCGTCATGTTTTTTATCTTATAGTATACTTGACTATCCAGGGAGTTAATCCAAAGGAACATCCAGTGAAACAAGAACTGGTAAGGTTCTCACACTGCAAGCACTGCAATATCTTACTTACCCAGGACACTTAATTCATGTAAAAATAAAAAAATATATTTATATCTGTGGTTAAAATTGATGTTGCCATAATAGCACGCATATGCTGCATAGTGTTATATAACTGTTCATGTGCCCTGCTGCACTCACTAAATTAAGAAAGTCATATTTTTAGTTCCAAATGGTACTGTTTAAAGCAAAGTTGTAGAGTCTGCTGAAATTAGAACAAGAAGATAAATGATGTCATCTTTTCTTTTCTCCACCTTTCTTTGAGAATTGGATTCTGAACAGAGCAGCTTTTCACTTGTATCTGCTAAATGGAAAAATGTTACCTGTCTGATAATAATTTATAACTTCCAGTATAGCATTTTTTTTCTTATAAATACTTGGAATCATGTTAATCTCTGAGGCTGCCTTTTCTTACTTTTGTATGACTCTAAAAGTGTAGTGTGGTTGATTTACTAGCAAAGACGGGAAAGAGCCCCCCCCCCCCTTTCCAAGTCCTCCATTAATTCATTTTCTCAGCAGTAAAGAATTCAGTTCAGCAACAAAGCTAAAAGCTTTTTTGGCACCAGTTGTATGTGTATTGTCCAGTAATTCTGCATTAGTGACATATTTACAGCCTACAATAAATCTCTTAGGTTTGTCTTTATATTCCATTTAGATGCATGACTACAGTATAGAAGGCCGCTATCTTGAAAATTCTGCTGACTTAAAAAAATCAGATCATTTAACCTGAAGAAAAATAGAAATCAAAACTTACAGCTCCCCATTTTAATTCCTGTATAAATGAAAATACTAAATCTGGGCAATCATAAAATACTTAGCTTAAATGTAACCTGTGCCCAGGCAGTGGAACAGAAGATGGGACTGAACAATGCAGAAAGATAGCCTGAAAAACAAGAATGCTTCTATTTTTAATTAGGTGAGGTTTTCAGTAGCCTAGACTGTATCATAGTAAAAAAATTGATCAGTTAATATTTCATGAGCTTTCAGTCAGGTTCTTGTTCCTCCTGTATTGTATAGTGTCTGAATATCGTGTTAATTTAGTGATACTAAAAATAAATTTTATCTATTTTGCTGGTATTTTACTTCACAATTACCAGTCCTTTTAAGTTTGAAGAATGAGTGAATTACCACAGCCTAGATTCTTATCCAGTTCTTTCTTCCTTTTACAAGTATCAAGGTGAATGAATGCATGTTCCTTTCTTCCTTCCAAGAGCATTGTGATGTTCTCATTCATGTGGAAAGGGAGTAAAAAAAGACTGCTCTGTGGCGATTGTTTTGTTGTTAGAATTGCTCTCCCTGTGTACATACATGGAATACACAGAGATTAAAACTGTATTGATAAACTCACATTCAAGCTATCAGAGTTAATTTCTTTTGTCATGTTGACATTTGTCAGCTCCTTTTTCCCAGGTTGATACATGTAGGCTTGCCATATGTTCTCATTACTCAGTCACCAAAGAAATATTACAGCTTATCATGATTTCAGACCCTGTAAAGCTCTCCTCATTAAAGCTATGGTTTTGATACAGAAAGAGTGGCCAAGTTTTTGGCAACAGTTGCTTATAATGTCATTTGAAGAACTTAAAATCAGTTCTGTTGTGTAGGTCATATAACTTGTTCCAGATTCAAGGAGCTGTCAATGATTGTGTGAGAAATGTGTGAGTTGCATAGTATCAACATTTATTTAGTTAGCAGTATCCATAAATGTTCTGCTAATGCACATTTATAATTCAGGTATCGGGTAGAGCACTATATATACATATATATATGTGTATGTATACATATGTTACTGTTTGCATTACAGAAACACCTAGAGTTGAAGGCCATACTAAGCGAAATATGTAGTCATGAAATATATCAACCAAACTTATGTATTTTACACAACTACTGTAAGTGTCCCCTCTAGTCAGTGAAGAGAAGCAGGCACTTAACAGAGGATAATTCCCATGTTATAGGTTCAGTTTTGCAATTTCCTTTACTGACTGAAGGAGTAGATGAGGAAGAGTAGGTACATAAATGAGATTGTAAGCTGGGAGAGTACACTTAGGTGAGGTGGATCCAAATCATGCATTGTTCAAAAAATCCTTAGACACCAAATGACTGTGGGGAGGCTAAGATGGCAAGAGAGTATCTGCTTTATGGAATGGCAGTGGAAATAGGCATTACTATTATTTATTATTTATGGTCATAAAAAGAAACTTCTGGTACAGCTGGATGCTCATCAGGCTGCCTTAACTAGGTTCACTCATAAGCTGCCTTGACTGTTTCAGGATCTTAACCACAAGAGTTCGGTGCAGTTGCATATGTAATGCTTGTGACATCTTTGATTTTGAGTTAGATGCTTTGTGGCTTTGCTTGGACATGCTGAGTTTTTTTGGTTTTTTGTTTTTTTTTTTTTTTTAGACAGTAGTCAGGCAGTATAATTTATATAATGGCATTTCTGTAAGTATGTCAAATCTAAATACTATTTTGCCATCTTTATGTAGGCCAAATTCCAAATTGAGTTCAGTACTTTGTTTTCTAAGTTTTCTTGCAAGAACAAGTCTCATCTCACTGTCAATCAGATGCAGGACTTCATGTTCCTATGCATGACATGCATGACAGTGGATGTCATGCAGCTATTAGTATAGTAGGTACCTGTGATGGAAAATCTGTTAAAGGAGAAGCCTCAAATTTGCAAGAAGGCATTTGTAAAGAAAAGCCTTGTATTTAAATGATGATATTTTTCTAGGTATTATAGAATTGTACAGTGTGGACAGCTTCTACTCATTGATTTAGTTTTCACAACAATTTTGGGAGAATGATGTGAAATATTCTTTTCCTTTTTTTGTTTCCCCTCAGGAGAGAGTAAGAACATACATGAACAAGGTCAAAGAAATAACAGAAAAGAAAAAGGCATCCAAACTTGATAAAGGAGCTGCTTCTAGATTTGTAAGAAATGCACTCTGGGAACCAAGCCCTGAAAATGAAAAGAAAAACAAAGGCCCTGGTAAAGGAAAAAAGAGAAAGATGGACTAAATTTTTGCCTCCCCGTTTATAAATTAGAGATGCCTAGGAACTTACCTTGAAATGTGTTCTGCATACTGCATGCACCTTGTGGAGGTGCTGTACAGCAACATTTTGCTTAAGTTATAAGTAAGAATTTTTATAGGATTGTATTTTATTCAGAACACTTGTCACTCATGTGGTCACATTGTATGTGTATCTAAAAGTGCCATTTGATGCAAGAGAGGTAACATTTCATTATTGAAATGAAAATGACCTGCCATAGGCTTGCTGATAATACATACTAGTGATGTTTTTACTGTTGGATGATTAACACTTTTTTTACGTGTCCTTAATTTGAATATTAAAATATTAAATTATTAAATTGAATATTAAAAAGTCTCAACCAGTGCTATCTAGTCTGTGGTAAATATGAAGGAGCCATGTTTTCTTTCTCATTACATCATCACATCATTATGTGAAATGCTGTATTTGTAGTTTTGTAAGGTTTATTCACTGTGTTAAACTGTTTCTTTTTCAGCTTCTTAACTTGAAGGTTTGCCATATTCCTTTACTTCCTGTTGCCCCTGAGAAAACTTGAGTTTCCGGGGCCACAAGCAAACAGTCTGTATTCCACTTTAAGCCATGGTGTCTAGTCAGTGGAAAAGAAAAGATAGCCCCAAAGGGCAATTTGTGGGGTCCAAAAAAAGGAGCAGGCTGGGGACAGCTATTAAAAACCAGCACATGCAGGAACTTGATTAGAATTTTGGCTGCAGTGCTCATCCTTCGCTGCTGACACAGTGAGAGAAGAAGTATGCTCTGAGGTGGTAGTAGTGTGGTCATCCATTGCTATTTCTCAGATGTTCATCAGGGAAATCACTCTGTGGTGCAATAAATACTACTACTGTGTCTTACAAGTATTCTGTTTATTTTCGTCAATAGGTGAAGTTTAGTCATTTAGAAGAGGAGGTGTGTTAAGTTTCTTCAGAAGAGCCTCAGTTATTGATTTTTTCAGTATACTGCAAAGCAAAACTCAATGATCTGCCCAAAAACTATTTAACAGTTAGCAGCAACTCTCTACGTAGGAAAGGGAATACAGGAAAAGGAAGGAAAAAATAAGCAATTAATTTAGTAGCAGTCTACAAAAGTGTTTGAGAAATATTGTTGGTGTGAAAGACTAAATAACAAGAACAAATGAGTCCAGTATATCTATAGCTGAATGATGTACAGTGGATGGTTACTGTCATTATAAAGTTGTACTGCATCATGCAGTGCAAAATGTGGACTAAGTTGAACCAGGTGCTAAAATGAAGTTTCTTTTGCCACTGACTACCTAAAAATATGCATTTTAAGGTAAAAGTTCAAGACATTGACAAGTTTATTAAATTAAAATAATTGATGCATATCTCTAGAAACTTTTTTCGGTAACTGGTATGAATTTACTCATTTTTATTTATGATAAACTCTTTGAATAAATACCAGTTCTTTCAGTCCAACTAACAAGAATTTGCTTGTATATCTGTTCATGTACGTATGGCACTTTTCTGCCTTAGATCTACAGGACTGCTCATGTAAGTATGTGTGCAAAAGACCCATACACATTTGCCAGCTGAAAGCTAAAATTTGAATGCGTTATTTCTACAGGTTAATGTCATGGTTATGCCAAATGAAAAAGCTGTTGCACTCAGGAGCCTTTTTTGTGTGCAATTACAATTAAAAATGCAAAAGACCTGAAGTGTGTTCTGGGCCAAAGATAGCAATACACACGTAAAGCAGCTCTTGCTCCATGGGTTTGGACAGAGATTATTTGGAAGTCTGTGTGTCCTGTTTTGCACCTCTTTGATAGTAAAAACAACAGTTACAGGTTATTACAAACAGACTTCTGGACTTTGTGTGGATGCAGAGGTCTGCATGTGCAAAGCATGAGGTTCAAAATGTTAATCTCAAAAACATCAATGTAAAAAAAGGCCAGGTGTCCTGTGAATTGGGAAGACAAAAGGATAGAAGTGATCTGAAGTGACACAAGCCAGAGCACTTTAATATAGAATTTTTCTGGGAGATAGTGTCTTATGCTTTGAGTAGCTCAGCTTGTATTTACAGTGCTGTTAATTAAAAGGGGATTGAAGGACATTTCCATTACATAGTTTTCCTCTTAAGCTTCAATTACAACTTTTGTTTTAAAAGGATAATTTCTAGAAAGGATCATAATTTAGTGTCCAGTAAAGTACACAGGTTTCGTAAGTAAATGTTTAAACAAGAATAATGCACGTCTATTAGCTGAGACTTACTGAGGTAGAAGTCCATCTGGTGTAATTAATTATATACAGGTATTTGGCATTTGTCATAAGGCAGTTTAAATAGATGTAACAAATGCAACTTTGTAAGTTTTTTTTTTTTAAGGTTTGTATCCTTCAGTATGGCTGTTCACAGCCTGGGTTTGTGGCTTTGCTTTTCTAGAAAACAACCCAGACAAATGCCCCACAAACTAAGAAGTATCACTGCCTGTTATTCACTAACAGCCCTATTAAAAAGAGGCTTGAAATACAAGATCATGAATGCTAAGTGGTTTTTATGTCAAGTATTCTTGGAACATCTAGACTGAGGTCTCCAATGTGAAATGACTGAACGTTGTTTATGGAAGTTCCTGCCTCAAAATAGGATGCTGACAAGAACATTTATTGCAGTATCTGTGTGCATTAAATCTATATGAGCCAGTTTATAGAATGGTTTGACAGGACCTGAAAGGAAAGGCAAACATCTGGGAGAATTCTAGTCCCATTGGTGTAAGTGCTGAATATGGTGCAGAAATATCAATTCTGCATTAGTTAATGCCAACGTAATGCGAAGAGTTGCTATAATAGTAAGTTGCTAACATCACTGAATTAAAGTATTAACAAATTCAGATGTTTAAAGAAAATAGTAAAGTGTGCGTGACACCTCCCTGATTTGTCTTGCTGTTACTATAAGTATTTTATGGGCTAACTAATATTAGACATGCCAGCTAAGAGGAGCACTAGAACTGCTCTAAGAATGTTTTTAACTAATAAGTAAGAAAATGATGTAAAACTCTGAAGTTATGGTATAAATATACCTGCAGTTGGAAGTTTGTGTGTCCTGTCTTGCACCTTGCTAATCAATGCTACCAAAATTTGAAGGGTTTCTGTTCAGGTTTTTAAGTCGGAAGTGAAAATAGTTTTCATTTTGTTAAAGATTGTAATTTGTTACCTGTTCCTGGAACTTTTCTTGCTTTCTGGTCTTTGCACTGAGTAAGTGATGAGGTTGGCAAGAGTATGTGAAGCTAGCAGCTATAACCAGAATTTGAGATAAGGCTGCATAAGGAATTTTCCAAGCTTACCAAAACAGTATTTCCGAAAGTAAGTGAAAACACAAGATTTTAAGCCCCAGTAGTGTAGAAGACCTGACAGATTTTACTGTGGCTGCAAACAAAAGAGGAATCTTACTAGAAGTTAAATTCCCACTCTTGCAAGTGATAGCCATGAGTTAGGAAGTCAGCACATCACTGGTGCTCATTTCTACTCCTTAAGTATTTTTATTAATGGACAACTGCATCCTCAAAAGTGGATGTTTGATTAAGTCATCTTATTTTTTCCTGGCCTTGAAAATCAATAATAGCATGAAGCTTTGTCAAAAAGTATTAGTGTTGCAGATTTACTGCAAATCTTCTCAAAACACAGTAATCTGGAATGACAAAAGTTAAACTTAATTCTCACATAATTAAGAATCTTATTGGATTTAAGAAAGTAGACCAAAAGTAACTTTTTAACTGTGGGTTGGGACCATTACAAATGTAAAGGGAAATCCTAGCTTCCATAGTAAATGAAATACTTTGCCCAGGGATTGATGAAGACCTGGTTCTTCAGCCCCAGAAGAGACTTTGGTTACTTGGATTAAGGCTTCTATCAGCTGTTGGCCACAGGAAAGATTTTGAGAGTTGTGAACAGCAAACTCCAGTCTATAACTGGAAACATTTATTGGTGTGACATTCTGTGGCACAGGGTTCCTTCTGGCAAGGTCTCACTGAACTTTTAACTCTATTCATGCAGTTTCTCCTCTACTGCAAGTAACTGCAAAATCCCGTATACCTAGAAGGACACAACTTTCCTGCTACAAGCTGGGATGTGAAACATCAACCATAAAAAAACCTGAAACAACTTGATTGGAATGTCATTCCTTTCTTTTTTCAGACATGGCTGGCCAGTAATGTATAGCTGCTTTAGAGTTAAAGTGTAAGAAAACAACAGCAAACTATTGTTCATGCAAATTGTAAGTTGGACCAAGAAGTAACTTCAGCTAAACAGTGACATGCAAATCAGAATGTCATTGGAAAATAATGAGATTTTACAGAAATGTTTTTCAAGGGCATGTGATGAACCTCAAGCCAAAGAAACTTTCCAGCTTAGAGGACCAAACTAACTGGGTTGCATCCCAAATGTGGGCAGGGTATGTGTTTGTCATAAACTGATACATAAAGATGTCAAAACGGCGTTAGTTAAAAAGACTACATTTATGTTTCTTAGTTAGAAGCTTACTTGCCAGTGATTAAAAAAAGAAGTGTTAGGCTACAGCAATGTAGGGGACATAATATAGAAAGTAAATAATGCAATTTCTCATTTTAGAATTGTATGTGACATATTAGGAAAAAAATGCAGTAAAGTTCTGCAGTGTGACAGAGTAATTTTTCTCTTTGCTAATTTGCTTTAAGTGATATTCCTTGCAGAGAGTTCCAGAAAGTTTACATGAATGCTCTTGTTTTGCAGACCACTCTTAACATCCCTAACAAAAGGCATTAGTGGTAGTTTGGAGTTTTTCTTCCTTCAATGTCTGCTTTTCAAGATGATGTACTATTTGTAATATTTTACTGATAGAACTAACAGTTTGCCTTTTTGCTGACTTTTAACCTTCCCTGTAGGAGAAGACTAAAGATCTATGGAATACTTAGTACTGGTGATCTAAGAAGCAGACCTTGAACTGCTCGGTTTTCATCAGCTGTACCAAAGGGAAAAGAGCAAAAGCTTGTTTTTACTACTAAGCTGAGTGAATATGGCGTGGAAATCTTGTAATGGCAAGGTATCAATTTTGTAAAGTGATATATTTCAGAGGGGATACTAAATTCAACTGTGAATAAAAAGCTTTATAAATGGAACATTTAAGAGGCTATCTTTTACTTTTCAGTGTAGGGTTGCCTTGACATGCATCATTTCAATTTGGCAACCCCAGTAAATGGATGGAAGCAAGTCAGAATGATAATTCAGTACTGCCAAGAGGCTTCTTCTCAGACTAGTGTAGACACATTCCATGGACAAATTTAAAGGCTATATTAAGTGATAGAAAATGGGTCTAATTCAGCACTATGTTATTCCAGCTTAACATCATGACATTCTTGCTACTTAAGGTACCTAGATGTTATATCCAAAGAGTACATGAACAACTAGATAATTTTCAAACTAAGGATCACCTCAGATGTGTGGTGATGTACCTTATATTGCAATAATCGAGAAGAGGCAAACCTCCCTCCCCCCAAAAAAAACCCAAAAAACTTAGCTGTGCTTGCACATAAACTTTTATAATAGTAATGCCAGGGGCAAAGGCTTAGCTGCTATTTACCAGCAGTCAGTGAAAGTAAATGAGCAGCTGCTGAGTTATGCAAGTGTAAAAGTTGTCTGAAAACACAGTAGTTGTTGATATTACCTCATTAGATATGAATGTTCATTTATATGAATGTTGTAGTCTTAGTTTCCTAGAATGTTTATCTTTTCTTTGTCACTTCAGTGGTTTTTGGCCTCATGGGAACAAATCAGTTACTGTTTAAAGCCACAAAGGTGAGAAGGAGAAATACGTTGTAACAAGCACTGTCAAGTTGGATAGCATAAACAATCTTTTTACTTTGTTGCCCTGGACCTGCCTACTCCCCAACTCACACACAAGACAAAACGTGTTTTCTCAGGCAAAGTTTCCATGGAGAAAGCATTTCCTCAAGGCAGTTAATCTCATGAGGTGCTGTCTGTATGTGCACACGTTACACATCCACCTGTATGTTATCTATTGATTAGCAGTAAGTTCTTCTCTTGGTGTGTAACAGAATACAAAGTGTGTATTACTGAAATGCTATTGCTGGAGACTATATCACGAGCTTATTTTGCTATTGCTTTAAGTCAGTTTAACTCTTGATTTCATTAGGACTGCAGTAGCAAAAATCCAATGGAAAAGAACCGAGAACTTGGCTTTATGTAAGTATGAATGTCTTCACACAGCAGAAGCAACATTAAAAATATAGCTGATTCTAAGTCATTGACTTCCAGTTAAATTACTTGTCTGTTACTTAAAGTCTGCTTCCTGGATGCTTTATTTACATTTTATTTTTGTGGTTTGTGCTCGTTAAGCTTTGTTTACCTTTTATTATACATAGGGCTTACTACTGATAATTCCACATAGTGCCTCAGCTTTTTATGGTAATGTTCTTTTTCCTAGATGTTCATCATTTTGCCAGCTTTTAACTACTTGTGTCAGACATTTTCACGTTTGGTCTCTGCCATGGCTGAACTCCCAACCACCCCCTTCCCCCCCAACCCCAAAGGTTGAACTGTTATTCTTACAGCTGTTCAAGAACATGGTTTGTAAAGTATAGGCTACATTGGCAGTGTTAGCTAAACTTCTGACCATATTTTTCTAAAGGTTGTAACTCCTTCATTGAGGTAAAAATTTGAAATGCTTTGTCAGGAGATTAAAAAGAAAAGTTATCCCAGTGAAAATCTATCCAGATTAGGCCTCTAGAGAAACCTCAGAGAGCTGCATCATAGATACTGGCCATTAATTCACTTGTGTTCCAGTTTTCCCATGCATGGTCATCAACATTATTGAGCTTCCAGCACAGTTTTGAAGCCACAAATAGCTTAGGGAGGAATATGGGTTCTGCAGTTGAAGTTCAATTTATCTCAGATGATGACAGGGCTCTGTAACATACTGTATTTGCAGAACTTCAAATCTACTACAACTTCTCACAGCACTGCTTTAATGTAGCTCTATATGGATTTCAGATTTTAAAAACTTAATGTGGACAAAGGATGCTCTCATGTGTATCTGATTAATTTACATTATGATCATACTGGAATTCAACTTCATACCAGTTTAACTAAAATGGAATTAGTTTGTGTGTCACCTCCCTAAGAGGTAACTCCAGTAAGAGTATACTTCATTTAAGTGTTTAAGTACGCTGAATATATTAGAAATCTGAAACTTATTTTTTTTTCTCAACTAAAACCATAATGAAAAGAAGGGTTACAGTTGTTATAGTGAATTTGGTTTTTTCCTCCCCCCTATCCCCTATGTGTTCATTTGTTAAGCTATGGAGCTGCTCCGGGTTTGAGCTGGTAAAATGAAGTCTGGGCCATTTAATGTATTCTTTTTAGTAGGTATTCTTGGGGTGTGTAGAATGAAGTATCCAATTTTCTGGAAGGTATTCAGACCATTAAAGTCTTAAGAATTTGATTTCATCCCTTATATATGGAATTACACAGAATAATTTTGGTAGATGAGACATCTCTGGGCATAGGTTAGCATTTCTGGATGTACCTGTACCTCAGAGAACACAATAAGCATGGAAAAAATTTTGTCTTCTGCCACCTAGGTAAGGTTGTATTATCAGAAAAATTGACAGTTTTTGCCTTGGATTTGCTTCCACAGGTTTTCGTAAGACAAAGAGGGCAGATTCTGATATTCTGATCCAGTGACTTCTGCCTTGCAGAGTTTACTGATGACATGGAACTTCCATCCCCATAGCAAAAAGCTAAGATATAATTGAGCCAAGCCTTCAGTAAATGTGCAGTGGTAAATCTGTGTCCGAAAAGAATCTGACGTTCTGAGTCATTTAAGGCAAAGCCTGTATTGGGTAGCCTGCTAACCTCAGGAACCTCAGTGGCCATTACCTCAGCTGGCAAAGATTAGTAATGATTTTCTCTATTCAAGCATCTGAGCCAAAGCCTCACCAACAGCAGGGGGAAGAGGGGAAAAAAAACCCCAACAAACAAAACTACCAAAAACCCCCAAGAGCTCATTTCCAGCTGGTGTTAACTGGAGGGACTTTGCTGGCTGTGTGTGTGTGTGTTAACCCATCTGTGGCCCCCATGTTGTTAAGATACCTGAATATTTTTATGAGGTAACTGAAGACACATCTTAAAGCTTAGGTTTTGAAAAGCATCTGGAAAGTGAACCAGCCAACCATGACCTTAGAAGTTCGCCATTTTTCCCTCTTTAGTGAATCTGATAGTTCCTTATTTTAGTAGGTTAGCTCACTTGCACAAGTTTGAGAGGAAAGCATTTTTGAGTTTGTTTACAGCACAACAGAAGGCATGTGAATTGTTGTGTTTAATTACCTTTGTGCTTAAAGGTGATTTCATCTGTATTTCAGTCTTTCAGCTGCTTTTCCTATGTCCGCTTTCAAGACAATTCAACTGGCTGGCTCCTTCTGCCTCTGAAATTAGATTGAATGAAAGAAATGCTGCCAGAAATTCTTCAGTGTTTCTCCCAAGTTTGTGTTCCTTGAGCACATCTGTGTGATATTACCTAAATGACAGTAATTGCTAGAAAAACAAGATCTATTAAAACAGGCAGAACATCTTATAGTAGGTTAAATTAGTTTAAATTAAAAGGGAAGGTGAACGGCATATATATATCCCCTGAAACCAATATGCACTGTTGGATTCCTTTGCAGCATCTGCACAGAAGTGTCTCAACACTGCAGAATCCTCTGCACTCCTGCCCCCAAACCATCCATTCCTCCATCTATAAACCAGGTATTTGTTCCTTTAACCACTTGATATGTATCAGCAAGAAGTGGTTGACTCATCAAAGTTGTAGTACTACAGCTAGATTTTATCCTTCATGGAATATAACCGCTGATGGTGTGTTGTTTGGCATGGGTTACCTTGTTTAAATACATAGGTGCATCATGCATAGTTTAACCAAACACAGCAGCCAGGTTAAATGGTTCACCAAAAGACTTATTTGCCTGACCACCCACCTTTTCTTTGTTTTATTTTTATATGAGCGTAACAAAATTCCTCCCCGGAGCGAGGCTGTTACTTGCTTCAATCACTACTGTGCTTCCAGAATCAGGAGCTGAAGGGAAGCCATTACCTGTACCTCACAAAACCCACCCAAATGCTATGACCAACAGCTGAGCTCTGCCCCTTCCTCACCCAGTAAAACCCTTCAGAGAAAGATACACACATCCCTTGCACGTACTAAAGGCATACACAGCTCACCTGAATTTGGTAGTATGTGCAGGGTTTTCCCCCTTACCTGTCTTGACCCAAAAGCCGTAACTCACCCTCCAGCCTTGCTCCTAAGCGCCATTTAGCGGTCAATCATAGCCCAGCCCCAGGGCTAAAATGGCGCCGCTTGGGGAGCCTCACCTCAGGTGAGCAGGGCTGTCACATCGCGTTTGCCTCCCAGCGTTAATTTGATCTGTCTCTTAGGTTCCTCTACAGGAAAAAGGTAGGATTTACTCTATTTTGCACATAAATCTATGAAGTGAACCTGTGTCACACAGTAGTCGAAGTGATGTGGTAAAGTGCGGGTATGTTACTGAGGAAATGCATTTGGTGCTTGAGGAGAACTTTCTTTACAGCATCTGCTTGAGGTGGTGTGCGACGATACTGCATATTTGTTATTTCTCCACTAATCTTTTTATTTTTCCTCAGTATATGCTATGGATGGGAGTGCTGTGGCAGGCTGCCCAGGCTGGCTTTGCTGCAGAGGACCCTGTGGTTAATTAATGTGGCGGTGGCTGTGCCTTTTCTCTCTCTGCAGCCAGCCCCGGAGAAGGCAGAGGCCGAAGTTAAAACTGGGAGAGGAAAGCGGGAAAGCAAATTTAGATGAGGCCTTTGCCACATCCTGTCAGCTACAGGCTCTTTTCCCAAATTTTAGCTTTATTGCTTCTTTTCCACTTGGTGGCAGCAAAGGAACATCAAATACGCCGGAGGCAGCCGCAAGAAATGCTGGGGATTTTAATCCCTAGAAATCTGCTCCAGAGGTTCAGGGACAAAAACTCCAAACAACAACAACAAAACCGAAAGGAAAAAGTTCCTCAGCTCTCAAAAATCTTTAAAAATACAAAAATATTGCATTTCTAAGATGAGTGAAACTGCTGTTATACCCATCAGGTAGTTGTAGTAAAAAATGCTGCTTTTCTTTTTTAACAAGCCTGTGTGATAGACTGCACTGCGTCTTTTGACTTCGGCACATATTAACAGCTTTTTATGAGCAACCAGTTAAATTTCCATATGCTCTGCTTAGTTTCCGTTGGATTTCTTGGAGAGGTTTTAAAAATGCTGTGTGTATATGTGTGTGCGTATGTGTGTATATGTATAATGTAATGTAATCTCTACACGATTGGAAAGTAATACATTGCTTTCTAAATTCATCTGAGTTTATAGGCCTGTTTCTACTCTCACACCTGTTTTATACTCATGTAAGGCTGCTAATGCTGATGGGTTTGTTTCTAATTTACAATGGTGTAAGCAAGAAGCAGATCAGGTCCTTTATTCTTCATTCTAGGATCCTAACAGATTACAAATACAGAGTGGAAAAGGGCAGCACTTTCTCAACTGCACACTGGAGGATAGGACCCCAGGTGGTGCAGTGAGCCATGTCCCGAGGACTCGAAAGGCTTTGCACTTCTTTAGGAATGAAGTGATGCAGATTTACCAGGAGGGCTAAGCAGGTGTTGACTTGTCTTCCTTGCTTACTGCCTGTCAGGCATAGCTGGCATAATAAGTCATGCTAGGCATGTTGTTTGAGGTGAGCACATCTGTGCTGTGCACCATTCAGAAAGATGGTCAAGCAGTGGCTGGTGGCCAGCAGGAATGATTGTTCTTCTGTTAATGAAATTATGCTTGTGTTCACCAGCACAGAATGAGAGTCCCGAATACCTCCTTTTTTCGTTTTCCTTTTCCTTTCCCTTTCCCTTTCCCTTTCTCTTTTTTCTTTTTTCTTTTCTCTTCTTTTTTTTTTTTTTTTAAGTAACTTTATCTGCAAAGTTTTTTTGAGACAAGGTTGAATTTTCACAGTGTGTTTTTCTCTGCTTAGCGGCTGGTCGCTGATGATTTTCATGCCTGTGCGTAAACAAGCAAATGGGCCTATCACAGATCCAAGAAACTTGTATGTTAAGATTTGAATCTCACTTTCACTTATACTACTGTATATCTTGGTTAGCCTGACTGTTTCCTGTGGATTTATACCATTAAAATAATAAGGCATTAGTAAAGACTTATTTTAAGGGCTTCCTTGGACCTAAGGCTTGATTCTGGTTTTTAATAAATCAGGGCTGGCTCTAATGAAATCACCAGGGTTATATAGTTGTAAAATCCCAATGGGGCCATAGACCTTGTGTTCTGTTTTACATTCCTTGAGCAAAACTTCTGGTGATTCACCTCTCCTGCCCCAGTTTCCCCACTGAATTTAGGAGGAATGCAAAGTCAAGTCCTTTAGTTTCAGTCACAGCCCATTGACACATAGTTACTTGCATATTGGTCCTTCCTTTTCTCTCTCCAGAATTTCAGCAGCATGAGTCTCTTTGAAGATTTTTGCTTCTGAATCAACCCACTGGTATAACATTACATTGGCTGAGTCCCAGGATGAATTCCCTGTTTGTATCCCAGAGTGTGAATGCAAAATACTCAGCTCCCAGAAGAAGCCTGGTAGAGAATCAATATTAGCTGCTAAAGCCCTTAGATTTTTATTTTATTTTATTTTATTTTATTTTATTTTATTTTATTTTATTTTCAGATGGAAACCAGGTTATTATACACATCCATTGAGGAAAAAGAGATTTTTACTCTTTTTCCCTCTCCCCTTTTCTTCATAAACTGTGTCCATGCCTCTGGTGCCTCCTGAGTATCACAGGGAGGGCATCAGTGTAACAAGTTAAGTTGGATTCTTGGACATGGACATCAGCCCTCCACTAGACAATGATGTTGCCTAGTCTTGTTAAAAAATCCTGTCAACAGCCTTAACTACTTAGGTTTGTTGGCCCTGAGAATGTTGATCCAGAATTGTATTTAAGTTGTTGTTTTAATAATCTTTCTTATTTCAAGCCAATTTGTGCCCATAGCAACTTAAAAGCCATTTGTTTGTGTGTCTAAGTACTGCTTTAGTTTAAGTAGAAACAGTACTTTTGCTCCAACTGAAGTGAATTTTCTCTGGTTTTGATTCATTTCACTCTCTGTTAATCTTGGGTTTGCTTTGTGATTAAAAGACTGGGACTAAAGCTGGTAGAAACTGGTCTGTAGGTGCTGAAAATACCATACTAATACTCCTTTGATGTTGAGACCCAAGCAAAATTCCCAGTGACTTTGGCAGAGGTTTTGCCATCATAAGTTTCAAAATCCTTCAGTCTCCTGAATCTGGAGATGAGTCTCTGCCTTGACTGTGGAACTTAATTCACCTTTCTACTTTGTAGTGGTGCTATTTTCATCTAATCTAATTGTAATTATATTTTTGAAGTTCATCAGAAAAGCCCATCGAATTGGTCTTGTCTTCATGAATGAGTGGAAGAAAGGGGAAATTAAAGAGCAAAACTTTTGAATGAGGCAAGTATCTGAAGGGGAATAGCAATTTGCCATCTCATGAATGTTACAGTAAGACTTTGCAATGTTACCGGTGGAGACCTAACTCTCCTAAACCCCCAGACCCGCCTGAAACAACAGCAAACAACCCACCTGGTTGGATTCCAGCTAGTGGCAAAGAAAATAGAATTGGGAAAAGGAAAAATTAACTCTTTTCACTCAATTTCCTCGAAAGGGTAGGTAAGCTCGATTCTGCCCTGTGAGGGTAAGTCTCTCCAGCCCTGTGGTGCTGCAGTAACATCTGGTAGGCAGAGCGCTTTGCCAGTGTGGAATAGGTTGGTTTTTTTGCCACAGTCCCTATGAGGCCATTGTTATTGTTGTTGTCTACTGTAGACACACATGGAAACTTATTCTTTTAAAAAAATTATTAAATTAAATCCATTAAGGAAAGATTGGCAGCAACAGTTGAAGTGATATAATTTTGATTATAAGTTTATTATGCCTTGATGATGGATGAGTCAAGGAAACAGACATTTTTCATGACAGCACCAGGTTAACTTGCTGGTTGGAGCTAAATATAATTTTCTAGCTGTCTTCACTGGTTATGGTGGTAAGAGCAGTAAGTTTGAAGCTGTGAGTTCTGCTTGTATCATTGCTGGCTAAAGAAGCATTATTTTG
This sequence comes from Agapornis roseicollis, assembly GCA_002631895.1. Lineage (NCBI taxonomy): Eukaryota > Metazoa > Chordata > Aves > Psittaciformes > Psittacidae > Agapornis > Agapornis roseicollis. Next base: position 47,853 of record NDXB01014128.1, read on the forward strand.
AATTATGCCAGTTGCAGATAGGGACCTTTACATGTGTGGGCCATGTTGCAGATGCAGCAGTTTTGAATAGCAAAATTATATTATATAGCACTGCTTCAGTTATAAAACTAAACCACTTTAAACTTAAAACCTGTGCTTTAAGAAACCTGAACCTTCTGGCCGAGAGGACAGGACATCTCCCTGCATAGATCTGTCCTCTGAGGGGAGAATGAGGGGGCATGGTATTAGATAATCCTGTATGTGAGGGAAGAGGAAAAGATGGTTTGTGTCAGAGGTGGTGTTTTTGGTGAGGTGGCCTTGCTGATAACTCTGATTTTAGGGGAACGCTCTTAAACTACGGTTTTAATGATATCAGGCAAAGTAATCCAGATTTTAGCATTGTCCCTGTTAGTGTAGCCAAGGCAAAGGCTTTTACTTGTGGTATGTCTCATTCACATTGTGTTTCTTAATGTTTATGTTGTCAGGATATATTACAGGCTCTTCCCCTTCCTTATGTACAAGCTTGAAGTACTCTCTTTTTGAAGGAATGAGAGCTGTTTGGCCTTGCTTCAGCTTTGATTAAAGACTGTCAAATCACATGTCAGAAAAAGGTGGGAAGGTAATGCTTACATGCTGCTAGACCACCTAGAGTTGCCTTCTAGGTGCTATTGCTTCTTCTTGTGCTGTGCTGCAAGCCTTAACTGGCCTCTTGTACTGTCTGTGGATATTCTTTCATTGTCTAAGGGTGTATCTTCTTATCAGCCATCACCAGTCCATTAGAGTACTTCTCTGTAAAACTGAGAGCTGTGAAGAAGCTCTTTGTGTCCCTCCTGGCTTTGACATTTTGTGTCTATTCTTCAGATGTGTTTTAGTCTGTTGGGCTCTTGACTGTGATTTTAAAAATGACACTAACCCACTTGTTTTTCTTTTGTCTTTAGTTGGTGTGTGAGCATGGAAAACAATCCTCCCCTAAATGTCATTGTAAGGCTTCTGAGTTTTTTTCCATATATTTTTGAGTGTGAATCCTTGCAACTTACTTAAGAATAACTAGAATTATCTGAATAACTCCTCCCTTCTTTCACTTTGAGGGGGTTTGCTTTCTGCAGCGATGCAGGCAGGGATAGATGGTTGCCAGAGCAGTGTCTTGAAACAGGATATTGTATTTCCTTAGACTATGCAAATAACAGAACAGCTATCTTAAGTTTTAATTTAATTGGCTACCAAAAGTGACCCACACAGCTTCTTACTGTTACCCACTGAAGGGATCCATACGTCATTTTGTCTGTATGTCATGAGAGAAAACTGTGAACTTGCGCTTAGTCTGGGGGGTTTATCTTTTTTAATGTGTTTTTTTCCTTTTTCCTTTTGTTTCCCTTTATTCTTATTAACAAACACAAACCCGTGATCTTAACAAGGTAAATATGATAGATGTTTTCTGGGAATGGGGATGAAGGACAACAATCTTGTTCTTATGTAATCACTAGAGATGAGGCAAAGAGGTTTACCCAGAGCTCCTCAATGACTCCTTGTCAAGAGGGGACACCACTGCAGAGCAAGCAGTCAAAGTTTCACTGAGTGTATTGCAGACAAAGAGTCTCTGGGTTTATCCAGATTCAACCAAGTGGTCTTCTTCTGTAAACAAAAATTTAACAAGGACTCCTTTTCAGAAATTATTGTCTAATGATCACAAAAGGTATTGCAATACTCATATGAACATTAGAAAGAATAAAGTAAAGAATGAGGCAAGAAATACAAAAGAATGGAATGCATAACCACTCCTTTCTCTCAGTATTTACCCTGGAGTGTTCCCCTCAGATCATCCTATAATGTCAGTTCTGTTTATTTCTTGAGTAAATGTCTGGTGTCACTTTAATAAATCAGATGAACTCTGCTCAGAGAGATATGAAGCCTGTCATTTGATCATTAAGATTATTTACGATAGGGTATGTAGTTGAAATACAATAGTAATACACACACACACAGAAACTTCAGCTCCTAAACAGGAAAAATTAATGGATGAAGCCTGCCACAGTGTGTTTTAAGATAAGAGAATGTTGACATAAATCAGTACCTAGTTTAGATTCTTGTAGTGGTGTTTGATTCAGAACCTTCTGAGTCAGTCTAAAATAGTATAGCCTGCTTTAGGTGGATCAGCACACTAGATAAGGCTATTATGGGCCATCTGTACATGCCAGGCTTCTTTCAGATACTTTTTCCTGTACCAAATACCATAAGATGTAGCTTCCAGCTCACAGAGCAGTGTGGGCAGTATAAAGTTGGTTGTAAGCATGTTTACAATAGCAAAGCTGTGGTTTTACCCATGGAGTTTGCTTTCTTTAGGGGACAGCAACATGATGTTGTCACATTATCACCTGAATTTCTTCATTTCTCTTCATGGGTGCTTTACATTTTGTCAAGTTCATTTGCATCTTTGCAGTTGAAGTGCTCCTAATAGAGGTACGTCTCCAGTTGGCTCCACAGGTTGTAGTTAATGAATGTTAAAATTTCATTTGTGTGCTTCTTGCTTTCAAGCTGCAAAGTTTTTCAATACAGTATAAATGTTACCAGCATGATTTCTTGAGAGGCCAACAAACACCAACAGAGCTCTGGCAGCTCTAGAACTTTGTAGTTCGTGCAGTTTAATCCTGATTGAATTTCTTCATGGATGAGCAAGGCTCAGAGCAAGAGGAAGGCTCTGATATCTGAATGTGTAATGAGATGGCATAGAGGGCAGCCCTCATTCAGAGGGAGGATATGTACATGTTTTCTGACAGTGATGTGTGTAAGCTGTGATCTGATATACACTCTGATATTGTTCAGAGGAAACAGTTTAACTGTGAAGGATCGTAATGTTCCTGATACTTTCTTCATGGTAAGCTTGAATGGAGATTGGTGGGCTAGTGTGTGCACATCAAAGAGCCAGACTCTTGCCTCTTGCTTTAGGCAGGCTCTGCCTTTGGCCAGGCAGAAGGGGGACCTGCTGGTTTATCACAGTGTGTGTTTCCCCACATGCTTTCTGTGGGAATACTATAGGACTTTAACCCTATGATCCTCAGGTTCTCTGAAACAGCATGGAGAAGTAACCACACAGGTGGGGTGAATGCTGTCCTGCTCCCTGGATTTCTGTGAGGCCACTGGGGTGCAGTTAATGCTCAAGCTGAATTCTGCCATGGATCTGTTGTCTGTAAAACCTTGCATACTTGTGGGATCCAATTGCAGGCCTCAGTCTAAGCTGTATTAAGTTTCACAAGGAAGCCTTGTTCAGTCTTGAGCCTGGTGCAGCAAAGATGTTAAAAATGTACTTAGCTTTATACATGTGGGTAATCCCCATCTCTCCTTCCATGAGAGCAGAGAGAAGTGCTATTACTAAGGGCAACAGAAGTCACAGTGNCAGCAAAGATGTTAAAAATGTACTTAGCTTTATACATGTGGGTAATCCCCATCTCTCCTTCCATGAGAGCAGAGAGAAGTGCTATTACTAAGGGCAACAGAAGTCACAGTGAGCAAAACATTGACATGTGTTGTAGAAGGAGCTGTTTTGTAAGCCCTCTATCAGCAGCACAGACTAATGTCCTACTATAATTGTAATATGTGTGATTTAGACAGGCTTTGGTTGTTGGAACTAACTTAAGGAAGATTGAGGAGAAAAGAATCCTTCTATTTGAAAAGAAAGCAGCTAAGGTTTTATAATATCCTGTGTTCTTCTGTTGACATTTTCATGCTTGTAAAACCTTCCAGTTTGATTAGTTTATCCTGTGAAATCATCAAGGGAATGACATAAAGTATCTGGAAAGATTGTTTGACATGAAAGCATACTGTATGAAAGGTATTGGACCACTCTGCTAGTCACTTGAAATAGTAAAAAATTAAATAAATAGAAGAGAGAGAAAGGGAGGTGGGGAAGTGACACCCGGAGCAGTGGGAAATACCATTCTAAATTTGTGTGGCCTGGGATCTCTAATGATAGGCTTTTATCCCATTACATCTAATTGACACAGAACTTTATCATTAACAAATTGAGAAGTATTTACTCCCTGAAATATTTGAGACATTATAGTGACTTTCTTTTCATGATAGGCTGTTGAAAGGACTATTATGGCCTGGCTCACGTGTAACCTGGGAAAATGATCCAGCAGACTTCAAAGTTAATGAGATGTCATTTGTCATAGGCTTTGCAGGTGTGACTCTGTTTCTGCATTATAATACATGATGGAAGTAAGTGGCTGGATTGCAGGCCTCTTGCCAAGCATAATGCACATTCTGTGAGTGTCACTGGTGCAGCATTGCATAAATCTTATGAATAGTGAGAAGTCTTGAAATGCATGATCTTTTCTTCTAAGGTCAAGCAAGACTACTCCACAACTTAATTTTAGCCTTGCTATCTCTGCAGTCAGAATGATAACATTCAACATTTGCTTTTCACTGTTCTCTTTTGAAGGGTTAATTTTGGAGAGCTTGAGTATTTTTTATTTATTTATTTTTTTCCTCCCCTCAACTCCCTCCTTGCTTTCCTCCTCCCAAGAGTAGAGTGAACTGGCTCTGGACAAGGGTTTCCTGAGTAAGAAATTTCTTGTTTTGCTCCCAGGCAAAGCACCATGTCAGAGCAGAAGAGGTGGCATTTATCCTAGCTGCATGACTAGGGAAGGGAAGAATTTCTGTATGGCCAGCAGTAGCTGTACTACGACTTTTGCTGTGAAGGTTGAGATCTGAAAGTTGCTGAAATAACCCGCATACAGCAATGTCCTGTTTGCCAGAGCAATAATTACAGCAAATAGTGGTATGTTCCTTTTAGGGGCCAGATGTTTAGTTGGTGCAAAAGAGAAATCCAGCTCCCTTCAGTTTGTCTTGTGAAAAATCTAGTGTTTCTTGACAATGATGTTTCTGCATGGTTACTATTTGGATTTCTTGTCAGTACTTGTTTTCTCTGATGGAGCAAGAAAGCGAAACAATGAGGGTGGGCTCAATTCATTGCATCGCTGGTGCACAGGGTTGTGCACCATTTTCTGAATTGTTTAGACAATTAAGCCCAAGCCTTAAAATCTTCCAAGCTTGACATACTTTAAAATACTTCTTTAAACATCCAATATGAGGCACTTGGCACAAGCCAGTTTATAGAGAAACTTGGAAATGCTCCTTACTCTTTTCCTTGTTTATGCTACTGCACATTTGTGACCCTCTGTATGATGTTGAATCTCACAAATATGACAGGAACAGCTCACCATCCTGTTTAATAACCTTTTTTGAAGGAACAAGCTAAGTACAGGTCTTTTTTTTGTTTGTTTTTGGGGTGTTGTTTATTGAGGTATTGCACAGGGATGAAGTCAGTTTGTACTCTGGAAGGTTCTCATATGACTGCAAATGCATAGAAGTTTAATTTTGCTGAAGATTTAAGCACTAAACTTTGTGCCAGCGAGAGTACAGCAGTACCTGGTTGCACACACTTTACTTTCTAAGTAATCTAAGATGAAACTATTCTTGGTGTTTGGGGCTAAAGGACAAGGATTGATTTTGGAGGTATGTTTAGCAGGATCAAGTCTTGTGTTGAAATCTAGTTCTTGCAATCAATTGTTGATCAGTTATATTGCAGGTGCCCTATCCCTGGCAGTGTTCAAGGTCAGGCTGGACAAGGTTGGAGCAGCCTGATCTAGTGGAAGGTGTCCCTGCCCATGCCAGGTGGGTTGGAACTAGGTGATCTTTGAGGTTCCTTCCCACCCAAACCATTCTATGATTCAATGTTGTTATTTTGGTAAAATTAAAAATATTTTTAATGATGTTTCTTTGTGTATGTTCACTAATAACTATACCCTTTAAATATTCTTTTCTAGTTCAAGAAGGCTACAGATTCTGTGGTTCTGAATTTTGTTTTCCTCCAGAGTGGCTGAAAGGATCTTCTAGGGCTGTGTGGATGCTCTGCTTTGAAAGAGTCATGGAGATACACCTTGCTATGTAGCCTTATTCTAGCTTGTACACTCCATGAGCCGAATTCATATTTTTTAAAAGTTTGTAGTCACTGTCATCTCTTAAGTAATATGGTGTGTACCTTACAGGGAGACAAGTGGACCAAAATACTCTATTTTGCTTTCCAGTCCTTTTTGCCTCATCTTTAAGAATCTTAGGTTGGAAAGAAAATGAAAAAGTTACAAAATCTGTCCCCTGTGGCCCCTCACCTTCCTCCCTCATTGGAGCCGAGATCAAATTTCAAAAGAATTCTAGAAGGATATTGAATTTCAGGTTTGTTTTCCCATAGCAGTGATTCTGGCCAAAAAGCTTTTTAATCAAAAGGACCAACTGTAACCTTGTTAATAACTAAGAAAACAATGGCCAAAGGGAAAAGACCTGCCAAAAGCTACAAGTCATTTCTGTTGGCAGAATAATTGGGAGATCATTATTTTGGTTGAAAACAATGTGATTTGTATTTCTAATTTTGTAAAATTACTTAATTAATAACACATGGCTAGCAATGCTGATTGCAGAATGGCTCTTGACAGAGGACACATTTAAAGCAATGTTACAAGGGCAAAGGTAGGATTGTGCAATTCTCCAGCAAATAAGGCCATGACTGCTGCTCAACAGATGATTCTGCTTGTCTTGGGAAGGCATGAATCGTTATGGTGTCCTTGACATTGAAACACAAGTCATTGATATGAAGATAATGGGATATATCTCTGACCATGGAATTGTCAGTGGATGCAAACTGGGTTAATTCCACTTGTGATGACAAATAGATTGTTAGAGGAGAATGCTACTGCATGGTTGTGCATGGGAACTTTTGGATATTGAGAAAGTACTTGGAAGAGAACTTACAGCCAAAGAAAAGTTGTTTAGGGAATAATGCTGATTCTGCATGAGCTATGTTCTTGTCCATTTTGTGTAAATATTTAGGCTGGCTTAGGCTTTGGTATGTGTTTGTATGCATGTTTGTAGGTGGAGAATGTGGGAACATTAGGGGAGAAGGAAAGTGTGGAGTTCCCATACTTGCCTGTAAGGAGCATATGGTTCACAGACAAAAGAGCCAGATCCTTTGTTACAGTCCAGAAATGGCAGTCCTTGAGATTGTCCTTGTTGCATCTCAACGGATGCCTTTCTTGCACTGGTTACTGGGTGCCACGGGACTGAACTTACAGCACAACTTCCCCCTTGCTTGTTGTTTCTTTTGTACAGCCTGCCTCCATTCCTTCCCCTGAGAAAATCAGCTCTCCATGAGTGTTGGGAGGAAAGGGTGGGAGAGAAGGAAGCAGGGCATTGGAGTTTTACTTCTGTTGAAACCATACAATCACCAAGAAACTTGCTGCAATTATCCAGAACATTGTGGCTCTTGGAATGCCTGCGATTGCTTGTCTGCGATGTTATGTACAGTACTTGATTAACTATTGTTTCTCACTGATGAAGGAGGTTTTTCTCTCCATGATTCAGATCCTCTTCACAACCCCTTTTTTGTAAACCTCTTCTTTTTTCATTATACGATAATAATTATTTCCTTTTTGTAGAGTGCGTAGCCTAACCCCTATGTACGTTGAGTGCCAGGACTTGAAACCATAATAAGCCAAATGTTCACCTTAAAAGCCATTATTCCAGTCATTACAAGACAGTTTATTCCTCTAGAGGACATTAACATTTAAAAATGTGTTAACTAGGGTATGGAATTTATCATGATCGTGAACCACCTGCCAACTAATTAGAATACAACATTCTGATTTCCTTACTCCAGTATTAATCTAACTTTTTACAGCCATTTCTGTTTTTAAGTTGGTTTAGTTTCTAGCAGACTGCTTTGAAGGCCTAAGAAGTATATTCTGTTATGGGAAAGATCAAATAAGCAGGAGGTGAATATGGGTCCAAGTACTGCTTAGGAAGGCTGATTGCAGCAACACCAGCAATGGCAAAACCACTGGAACTGGGGCAAAAGGAGAGGAAGAGATCTTAAAAACTTCTTTATATAGCTAAGAAATAGTGCGCTCTCTTACTTTAAAAGTATACCAGAAGATGAATTTTTCTGCAAGAGCCTAAGTGGGTTAAAGCTGGAAAGATTTTTGGAGTATTGCCTAGCTGAAAATTCCTGAAAACTTTTCCTGTAAGCAAGGGCTCACACCTTGAACCAAAGTGTAATACAGCAGGTTGTGCTTCTGCCTGTTTTTTCAGCAAAACGTTTCTCGTAATAGCAACCATTCTGGTGTTGGAGCAAAGAGCTTTCTTGGAATTGGAGTAGATGCTATATATGAAAATGACTAAAGGATGCAATGACTTTCACTGGCAAAGTCAGACTCCCTGAAGATATGTTACAAAGTTTTTGTTAGTACCTGAAGATCCACTCAGTAGATAATGTTGCAAAATTGTCTTTTAGGGTGTTTCAATTGATTTAAAAAGTCCTATGTGATGTTACAAGGCTGAGAGAAAGTGTTCCTCAGTTTGAAATTGGAATTTACATCTCAACTGAATTTTCTTTCCCCCTCAACTGAATTCTCTTGCCCTGACCAAGCTCATTTTACTGTATGATTTACTGTACTTCCCAATTTGCAGAAGGCCTTAATATGACAGAAACATTTGCAGAGATGTATATTAAATTGAGTGGTTAATTATTTACTGTAATAGTGCTGGTGGCTGTAATAGTGCTGGTGGCTGTAATAGTGCTGGTGGCTGTATGCTTTGCTCTTCATCCCAGTAATTATTAGTAAAAAAAAAATAAAATAAATATACACAGCACTAGGATGAAAATGAATGTTTGGGTTTACCATCAGTCGGTCTGCTCTAAGGAGTTAAAATAAGTCTTAGGCAAATAACTTCAAACTGATGGTTAGGGAGTTGGATGATCCCAGACTAGTGCTTATCTGTTGACTTCTGCTAAACCCCATGGTTTCCTCCAAAACACCTTTTTAATTCTTCAGGAAGAGAGAGAGATTGAGGGAATAATTAATACAAACAAAGCTGTGTAGAAGACTTAATGGACAGGCACTGGGAAGAGGAAGGGGAGAGGGAAAATACTTCCTTTATTCACTGTGTGAAAATGCAAGACTTCAAACCCTCTTAGAGAAAAGGATCATGCATCAGAATAACTTCTCAAGCAGGACTGTGTAACGCTTTATTTATAAAGGGTGACTAGATGTTATACATGTGTTACAGATGTGAGTACATCATTACAAGCCCCCTGTCGAAGGGGCAGCATTTCATTGCCTCAGTGCCACTGGAGATGCTACTGCCTTCTGGAAGTGTTAAGGGTGGTCCAAGTGGTGGCTTGCAGGCCAGCTACAGGCTTCTGTGCTGATCCATCCGGCCTGCTGGTCGCTTCCCTGGAGGAGATGGGAAGAGCTGTTTTGAGCTACAGCTGTTCACTCCAGCAGCTAACCATGTCCTACAACAAAGCCAAAATGCTGCTGCTGTCGACAGGAGGTGTGTGTATTTCAGGAGGAGATGGTGCTGAGGGGCAAATGTCTAGGGATTTTTACCCAACATCATGGGCTCCATCAGATGGCAGTTTGTGGCAGTGCCTTGTTGCTGGCATTGTGTGGATGGTCTTGAGTCTATGCTTGGCAGGTACTGCTGTGTTAGAGGAGGGAGAGGCAGGATGCAACCCATTGTTGCAAAGTCAGAGGTAATTTGTTTTCTTTCTTGCTCTGTATGCCCATATCTACATACAGAGAACAGAAAACCCTTTTCCCTGAGCCCCTCTCAGGAATATGCACCTATCCATGCATGTAATTTGTGCTTTGTCCAGGGATGTTACTGGCTGTTGATTTCTTCCTTGCTCAGTATGTTGCAAGGCCAAGCCACAGGTATAAATGTGCATCTGCTTCAGGATATCTTTGTATTATTACCAATTTATTTTTTGTACTTACTGTATGTGAGCTTATTCTCTGCTCATCACCAAAGATGCTAAATTTTGCAGTCTGCCATCTGTCAGTTTTATAGCAGGTAAGATATAATGGCTGGAGCTGGCCTCCTTGCCAGCACATTGAAGACTCCATCTAACCCAGTAAGTAGCAAGAGGAGGAGATGACAGTGCTTGATCCTACTCTCAGCTGTGTTGCTGTGAGCTAGAGCTAATCCCTTAGTGAAGTTACACTTGTAGTATAAGCTGTGCATGGGCTATGAAGATCAGATCTCCTGTATCCTATAGGGAGACAGCTTGTGAAGGGGTTTCTGGTTTCCCTGTTTTGGAAAGGGAGAAGGAATCCTGCTGTTAACGACTGCTGTCTGAGCCCTACTAAATTAGAGCTACTTATCTGAGTACAGCACTTATCTAAGTACAGCACAAATCTTGGCTGGTGCAATAACTGGAAACGAATGATCTAAGTTGCATATGTTTATTTGTGGGATCATTTGTCTTCATACAAAAAAGCCTTCTGCTGGATCCAAAACCTTTTTTCCCAAACATTGCTATAGAACAGAGATTCTGATTTTCTCCTTGCCTAGTGCCATATGTGGGCCACTATTAAGGGGGAGCAAAGCACAATGCTAGATGTGTTCCTCACAAGTGCAGAGCAATGCAGAGAAGGGGCTGCAGTTGTGGAGAAAACAGCTTGCTCAATTTCTGAGGTTTTTTTATTTTGCCCAATTCCATGAAAGTTTGGGATACATAATCATAGTGGGTGACACTTGAAGGTATGTCAGGTAATATCAGAGCTGGTACTTCTTACCTGAGTTTATGCAGAATACTTTGGTCTGTACCTACCAGATCCTATTCTCAGGAGATAACGTAAGGCACATCATGTACCCCATAAGCCCCCCATAAACAGGTTTACAAACAAGCCCTGTAAACAAGGAGTTGGCAGAGATGCATGCTGATGTCACCACTGCAGCTCCACCAATGAACTCTCTTGGCTCCATCCCAGTGGAGTAAATTCAAACAGAAGAATCCCACCACAATATCTGAAAGGGAGTTCTGACGTTATTCTTTCACTCCTGCTAGGTCTATTTGGGGTGTGTGGAAAATTTCTTCAACTCAGAAGAATGGTGTAGTGTAATACAATATCAAGCCCTGTGAAGGTTATCAGCAATATAATCAAATCTATCAGTGGGACAAAGACCCTCACTGTACAGCTAATTAAAAGTTGTTTCTTCTCCCCCGTTCCTGTTTGGTGGCCATTATTTAGAACTGAGCTGCAAGGCAGTGGAGTGGAAAGTTACCTCTCAATATTTTAAGACTAGCTCTGTCCAAACCCATGTAATAAAAGAAACCACATATTGTTTTTTTTTCTTGTGGGCTACATGAATGACAGATCATGAAGCTATTTGCAGGTAATTTCTTTCTGCCCATAAGGTCAGTTGTAAGATGATTAGTTAAAGAAACCAACTAAACAAACCCCCAAAACAGCAACTCCCTCCCCATGCCCCTCCCAAGCCCCCAAACTTGTGCTTTTTAATGTTCTTCAAGCTGGTCTGATTATTGCAACGGAAGTAATTAAACTCTGTCTTGTCCCATAATAGATTATGCAGTTGGGTTTTAAATCGATCTCCAGCATAGTTTTCTTGCTTATTCCAGTAATATTTTTTCCCTCCTCCTCTTAGTGTCCATTCATCTACTTCAAAAATGGACCTATATAGGAATGGGAAATTGGTCAGTTTTGAGGCCAAATTCTGTGAATGCAATGCCTGTGATTTCAGTGACGTCATGGAATAGCGTAAGGGGTTTAATGTTATTCCATGTTTGGTACAAAGAAGAGATCAACACCTGTCACCAGCATGTGAGCAATCCTTCCTGGTACAGCCGTGCTGTGACTTTTGTTCCCAAAAGCAGGGGTCGGGTAGCTCAATGAGGTGAGCCAGCTACATGGCGATAGCTGGAGTTGGATTGGTCTGTGAATGGTGTTAGCAATAGCATTTGTACTGTGGAAATGCCAAGGACCTCTGGCCTTGAAATGCTAAGCACTGCACATATGTAGAGAAAGAGTCACATGATGCTCCCCAAAGCGTGCAAAGTCTGGGAGAGTCATGGGGCAGTGAAGGGCCATACAAGGTCATACAGCAGGCTAGTGCTTCAGTTGGGAGTACAGTTTGGAGGGGAAACTGCAGCTATGGCAGCTCCCTGTTGAATTTCTTGAAACCAGGATTTTTCCTCTAGACCTAGAGATTGTTTTGCTTATTAAAGTGCTTGAGCAAGACAGCTTTGTCAGGACACCTGCTAAGAAAGGCAGGCTTAAGTCATTTTCCACATGTATGGATAGTACCTGCTGACTCCTGGTTTATACCTCAGTGATGCATTCCCAAGACTGTCGTGGTTGTCAAAGATGATAGTATTGACGCTCTCCTTCACAGTGCAATTTCAGGGAATGGTGTAGGGAATTCTTCCTTCCTCAGCTGATAGGAAGGGAATGTGGGGTACATATGTTTTAATTTTTTCAGCTGCTGTCAATGTTAGAAACATCAAGTTCTGTTGGCATGATATTTTTGACAGACCCCTACATTCTTTTCCACTCCCTGCTGCTTCTTCCTTTGCATGGTTTCACACCAGCAGCTGTTGATGACATCTTCTCTTGTCTTGCTTTTGGTGTGTTTTCAGTGGTTACGTGATCTCTGAGAGGAAGTAGCTGAGATGAAAGGTTGGAATTTGAGAGCTTGCTCTTGACTCGGTTTAAAGCCAGAAGAGTTTGACATTGAGTATGACCACAGACTGTGCAATATGAGCAGTAATTCTTGCATGAGGCCTGCGACTTCTGGGATGCAGCATCTCTGCCTTTTTAGGCAGACAGTCAGCTCTATTTCAGTGCCTTCAGGAGCTGGAGAAGGCACTGTGTCCCCAAGTACCAATGTTGCAACTCTAATGGCCTACTTTCCCTTTTTAGAAATGGTCAACCTTCATGTCTCTGAATTTGCCTAGCTTTGGCTTGTGGCCATTAGATTTTGTCATGCTTTTTCCACTAGATTAATGAGACCTTTAGTACCAGAAATATTCCCTTTGTAAGCAATGATCATGAGTTTAATAGAGTCTGCATCTCCATCTCTGCTTCTGAAGGTGGGATAGTGATACTCAGGGTCTTGCCTCCCCTTTTTCCATCATGTGTTTATTTTGCAAGCTCTTTTATGCCAGGGACATTTTCCTTATAATGGTGTTGCAGAGTTTGTGGCCCATAAGATCTTGGCCTGGGCTGGACTTCAACGTGGGATACAAATAACAAAATCAAAATAAATACGTTCCAACTCTGAGCTTGCAATGTTCCCCTCAAGTTTTCATTCTCACTCAGTTAAGAAAATAGCACATTCCCTCAGTGCTACTGAACTTGAATTAAAAAAGTCATACTGTAAATTATATTTATATGAATAATTTAATCTGCAGGAAATGCATTAGGGAAACCCTTTCAGATAGGGTTCCAAATTTGCAATAGTAATGATCTAAGAGGAAGAGATTGTTTGCTATGAAGTAAATTATGCATTAGAGGAGCCTTTTAATATTCTTATTTAACACCTACTATTGATATATTCATTGATCTGCAGAAGCTGCAGTACTGTAGTATGCAAATCAATTAAAACTATAATTAAAATGAGTATTATGTACAAGACCCAGGATCTGTGATAATATATATGTATATATATATAGTCTTCAATTTCTTTGTGTCTCCATTCTGCAGTGACTGATGCTATTTTAAGAACAAAAGAAACTTCCCTGGGCATAGAGGTTACAGTAAACAGAGTCATTTGGCTGTTGGCCTGTGTGAGCTGTGGTTGATACATAGCTTCCATTAGCTCTTTTTAAATAAGTCTGCTTATGATTTGGCCAAGCATGTAAGGAATGGCCTGGAAGGAAGGGCATCCTTCACACCTTTCATGTTCTAAATGAGGTCAGGATTGAAAAAGGAGCTGGTGGTGCTGTATAGGATACAGGCAGCTGGATTTTTATCAGAGTTTGATAGCCAGCAGTTCCCATGGAATTGTTGGCTCTGTATGTTTGCTGTGTGTCATTTTGCAGTATTATTTTTCAGGCAGGCAAAGGCCAAGGACTTCTTCACTCAAAAAGCCATTATCGGCTAGAATAGTTGGATGATGAAGATTGTGGAGGTTTTGCTGAGGTACTTAAACAGGAGCCGTTCTCCAGAAAAATACTGCTCTGCTTCCTTTCCTGTTGAAAGAGCGGTTTCTTTTTGAAGGTGCAGCCAGATACCTGATATATACAGGTGGCAGCTCAAAAAATGGTAAAATCCTTCCCAGTGGTTTGAAACAATTGCAAAGTGATTCTGACTGCTTCAGTTTCCCCAGAATCACAGCACTAATATCTAACACAGGTACAGCATGATGCCGTAGTAGAGGGTCTCTGAGCTGGCTGTAATCCTGGAAGCATCCAGCAGGAAAAGCAGGAAACTGCAGCATGCACTGCAGGCCCTTAGATGGAGAGTCCCAGTACACCCACATTCCTTGTGGGTCTGGCAGTGAGGGAGTAGTACCCATGAGTTTCCACAGAGTATCATGTGCCAGTAGATCTAGCAAATCCATGTAGGCCATAGCTGCTGCTTCTGTTTGGCTTTTCTCAGAGCCCAGGGAAGCTCCGTGTTCCCCTCTCACAGGGAGTGTTGGTGCATTTAGACTCATTCTGCACTCTCAGAGGAAGTGGTTTTCCTTTGAATCTTCACCCTTATTAATTTACAGACAAGAGTGTGATCTTCCTGCCCTTCTGGAATAGCACTGTATAATGAGAAGACGTGGAGAGAACCAATACCTCAGCCTGAATGGTTGCCTTCTACACTTCACACAGTGTATCAGAGAGGCTTCCCAGAAGTATGCTTTTCCTTGTCAACACAAGTGCTTTTCCCCATTTCCTACTGTAATATTGTGATTATAGTAACACTGGTGTAACTCGTATAGCAATTTTACGTTCCTCATTGTCTCAGTGGATCTAGAGTGTAGGTAGTTTTCCACTTAAAAGCTTAGATACTGGAGGTTCTCAGCAAATAGAATCCTTGCCAGACAAGTCATTAGACTATGGTAAGTATTTTGAAATGTTGCAAAATGATTGTGACAAGGATCTGCCACTTTTGTCTTTCTCTTGGTTTATATCAGAAGCACATTGAATGCTTGTGAAACTGCTTCCTCACCAGTTCCTGTCTGGTGGAAAGATTTTTTTTTCTCCTGATCACTGTTAAGCTAACTTTGAGAATCCAAGTAGAGTCATACTTTGCTCTAAAGCAATAGATAGGTCTGATCATTCCACTTCAGTATTTATGTACTCTATATTTATGTGTCTTTATAAAGAGAGATACTTCTTAAAAATCTGTGTATATACATCCATTCAAAAAGAAAAGTTTCCAGCGAAATGTTAGTAAGACCAAGTAAAGCTTATTTTAAAGTGGGATTATGCTTTTGACCTGTTTGTGGGTAGGAAATCTGAAGAACTGTAGATTTGGTGGTGATGGTATCAGCTGAGCAAAGTTTAAATGGTTTGAGGCCATCAAAACAGTTTAAGTCATTGAGTCCCAGGTCCATGGGAGAAGTAAGAGGTATGCACCTCAATGGCTGGTGGGTAAATATATGCTGATCAATACTTGCATCTGTCCCACTGATCAGGTTGTCTTGTAGGGACCTGTGTATGTGTGTAGAGTAAATGTATTCCAGGTTGCCCAGATCTCTTGGACAATGTTAATAATGATGTAGCAGTGGGCCGAGGCCAGCCTTGTGTGGCTTTATGCTTTTGCCAAAACTTTACAGCCTTCCTTGCCATTCCTTGCCCCAGCATTTTAGGAGAACTTCTGTAGTTGTCCATCCTCAGCATTGCATAATTATTGATGAACCTTCAACTATGTTGGCTCCCACTTCAGTTTTTTCCTCTTTTTCACTGGCCTGTTGCAGTTGGGGGCAGGAACCCAGACAAGTTGCAGACTATCTTAGGTTTGTGGACAGGAGTGCTTTGTATGGGCGAAATCTATTTTAATGTAGTGTGAAAGAGAGCATAGGAAGGTGAGCTTTTGCTGGCTTCTTGTGTTTTGAACTGGAAAATCAGAGCACTAATTCTGAGACCCTCTGAACCTCGTTCCTCTCACAACTCCCCCAGCATAACCCAGGGATGTTGTGTGTGCTGTGCCTGCATTCTGCTCTGTAATGATTTATGTCAAAAGTTCAAGAGATCCTGCTTTGGGTTCTTGGTTCAAATACAACATCTATGGCTTGTAAAAAACCCTATGCCTTTAAAGGTTATTTAGGGGACTTATTTTTTTTAAGCAGCGATATTGCAATAGTATCTTGGAGAGTGTCAGGACTCTCATTCAGAGTGAGTTGATTGCAAAGTAAACAATAAATGAGTTTGGATCTGAGGGATAGTTTTCAGTTTGTTTCTGTATTGAAACCAATGAGCTACCTCAGTGAAATTAAATACAGGCCCCTTTCTTGACCCAACTTCTGTTATAAAGGAATCTGATTAAAAGCAAGTGAAGTAAAATCAGAAAGAAAAGGATGTCTTTGTCACAACATTTGCCCAGAGCTCAGGTCCACTTGCGCTGTTAGTTAACCTCAGAGCTGGAATATTTGGTCACAAGTACACAGTTTAGGTGGAATTTCCTTTCATTTGTCATTTGGTGTTAGTCATTCATGCTCTTTAGAGGTTGCACAGAGTATGTATCATCCCTAGAGTCCTGTTTTATGAGTTCACTAAATTAAGCTTGGGGAGTTTTCCGGCCAAAAACTAAAGCTGAAAGCCAGGGTCCCTTGAAGGAACATGATAACAAATAGTGAAGGATAACCTTTCATCTGCAGCTTACATTTCTAGTCTGTGATTTTTTAGTTTTGGGGTTTTTTTTTCCTTTAACTTTCCTCCTTCCCCCTCATACTCCCTCATGAGCCCTGGTTTGAAGTCATCCGTATGAAGTACAGACCACAGTTGCTCTTCCAGATGCAACATACCTGTGGTTCAGATTTTGGGGTGAGAGTGAGGTGGAGGAAGTAAAGGAAAACAGAACAAAACTCAGCGGTGTTGGAAAGCAGCTTTCTCTGCTTATTTCCTTTGTGATTGCCTAAGATTCCCTCAGTGAATAAGGCAAGGGAAAGCTGTTGTGTGTGTACAAGTTGGGAGCTCCATGCTAAGTGCTTGTCCTGGGTTCAGCAGTAGCAGTCATTTTTCTCCTTAGTAGCTGGTGCAGTGCTGTGTTTTTGACTTTCAGCCTGGGAACAGCACTGAAGGTAGATAGTGAAATAACAAGTGTTTTTGGAGACAGAAATGAATTCAGCTTGACTTAGCTAGCTGGTACATGGAAGAGACAATGTGAAAGTTGCACTGTTAACAAGGTGACCTATTTTTAGTTTTTAGGTCTGCCAGACCTATTTCTAGCAGAAGTGTTTAAGCCAGAGACACCTAGAGCTGAAAGTATGAAGAGCTGCTGCTTAAGACAGATGCTTGTTAGTAGAAGTAGAAACAACCCACTTATCTTCTCTAGTTTTGAACTCTTTAACTTATGGATATCTGCTAAGAAGCAGAGTAGGTGACCATCCCCAGAATGGGATTAATAACTAGTCCTTGCAAGTGCTTGCACAGTTCTGAGTTAATTTCTGCTTACTTTTTTTTTTAGTCACCTAGTGAACCATAGGAAGATGGTTGATGTAGGGCCAGATGTGAAGCAGGAGAAATGGCTGAGGTCATTAAACTTGTTGGGGAAAGGGAAAGACTGTCAATATGAGGTTTGACTGTATGAGGCATAATGAGATATTTAGAGACATAAGAACACCTATGTCTTTAGTAACTACTGTGTTGGGAAGTTTTAGTTTTCAGACTCATACTTTGAAGGTCACTTGTAGACTGAGGATCAGGGCTGAGAGGTCAATAGTGGATAGGCTGTAGTATGCAAAGCCAGCAGTACTGTTAGCTAGTTGGGTTTTGTTTTCTGGTTCACTGGGGTTCCATCCTGGTGGATTGTGCTTGTTTACTGTTACATATATGCTTGCCCTTTTCAACAACAATGAAAACTTCTCTGTGCAGAGAATATTACCAAAAATGACTTTTATGAGAAACTGTATTTTAGCTTTTAGTGGGAGGATCGATTAATAAATTTTAAAATGAAGACAGTTTTGTATAGGTGGTAAGATGAATCACTGTATGTGAGAGAAATGAGAAAGTGCCAAGGGATTTTGGAGCACAATTTCCAGTGAACGTTGCTGTACTTCTTTCTTATTATGAGAATTTCTAACTTGCAGTTTGGTTCTTGTGGCCCCAGAAGACTCCAGGGTGTGGAGAGATCTTTCTCCAGAAGCAGAAGATGGTGGTAAAAGAGATGAGTGCTCTCACCAGTCTCTGTGAGTTTTGTGTGAGCTCTTAGCTGGCTCCTTTAGCCTCAGGCATGACAATGTACTCTCACAGAGTTGCTGTTTAGTGGCTTAGTCACTCTGTTTACTGAACAGGGGATGGTAGTGGAAGCACAGGGGGAAAAAAAATGAGTGTCTGGAGACAGAGACTCCTTCCTTGGCACAGCTGGGTAAGAAACATGTTTGTGGCTGAAGAGCGCAGCAAGGCGGTGGTGGGCAGGTGTAGTTGCAATCTCTTCTGGCCTACGATGCTGGACACTTGAGATATAATGAGAGGAGAAGAGCAATTAATTTAAAAGGGAGTGGGGAAAACCACCAGTACAGGAAGGAAAATCCTTCAGAGTACTGTTAGCAAACAAATAGCATAGATCTTGTTTTGCAGTAATTTTTTTCAGGTTGTCTTTTTTAGAAGAAAACAGAAGTTTTGTCTGTTTTCTGGGTATTCTTTTTCTGGAAAATACTGTTTATTGCCTGTTCTGTGTTTTGCTTCTTGGATGTTTATTTGTGAGGACTTGCTGTCTTGTGGCATGTTTAAGCTCTATAGCAGTGGAATGACAACTGAAATGCATTTCACTCCTTGAGTTTAGTATCACTTGGGGCAGCAGTGTTTTTAAGTGCTGACTTTAACATGGCTGAAGAAGTGAAAATTAAAGGCATATCATATTCTTGTCAAAATCTGAGGGGAAAATGAACATTCTCACAGAAGTCTTGTATGCTTATGGTACATCAGTGGTTTTGTTTGGGTCTCCTTGTCTAGTCTTTTATTATCACTATTCTATACCATGAATGTGGTATGAGCAGACTTTTTGTCCATCCTGGTTAATTTTCACAATGACTTTGCAAAGTTGAACAAGGATAATTATAGGCTTTTAAAAGCTCCTTTTCAGGTTAGACACTGGAACAGTGTCAGCCCTAACGTTCATACTGTGAGAAGAGGTCTGGGTTGGAAATGGTCCCAGGAACACCCACGCCTCAAGCTGATGGGAGTCAGACCTGTCATTCTGGTGCCAGTACTGGTCACCTGGGCCACTCTCTGAACTAGCATAAATAATAAATTACTTTCTTGGTGCTATGCTGCATGACCATCTTAAAAGAAAGAGAATATTTAGTGGAGTACAAAGTGATAATCCAGTCTATTAGAACAAAATTGCCTAAAAGAAAATAACAAAGTTTGGGGGATGGATCCGAATTCTTCTCCTGATATGACATATAATCACAGCTAAAAGCTCTCAGCTTAATATCTTATTCAGTTGTTTACTGCAAAATTCCCAGATGCTTAGATTTTAGGACTAGTATTATATGCTGTAAGTAAATTACACTGCTCTCCAGGATTCTGGGTCAGTATGGACTCTTTGCTAGAGGAAAATGTTTTTCTCATGGCCCCCTGTGCTTCTGAAAGCTTAGTACTCATAGCTCTATCTTCCTCAGGAATTTGGCCATGGGAGTAACATACAGGTCATACGTTTGAAGCCAAGCTTTGTACTCTGCCCAACTGTGCAAATAATTTGTTAACAACCTGAAGTGTGGAAGGAAGAAGGTGAAAATGAGATCTTTGTTTATAACTTTACAGGGTGTTGTGAATTTTAATTGTTAGCACTGTGGATGCTATTTCATGTAAATGTGTGTTTATTTTGATTTACAGTCCACTCTGGGTTGGCAACTGGAATAAACTGTACTAGGATTAAAAACTAAATTGTACTAGAGAAAAATACCTTGATCCTCACACAGCAGTATCCATGTTAGAGCTCTTAGGAGCATATGGTGATTAACCAGTCAAAGTCCATGCTGGAAAGAGAAGAAAATATGCTTATGTTGGTAAGTAGGATTGCACCAATTTATTGCTTAATGCCAAACTTCAGTATTTATCCTGTACCTACACCCCAAAAATACCACCATGTATGAATGCACCAGCAGTAGATTTTGCTAGCAATGAAGCTGCTCCGGTTATCTGTGAAAGCCAGGCTGGGATTCTGGGATTTTCTCAATAGTTTAAAAAACATATTGCTTTTTTTTGCCCTCAGCAGTAGCTGACCTGGCCAGATTTGTGCTAGCAGAGATGTGGCTGATCACCACACCTGCAATTGCAGCATGTGTGAACATGGGTAGTCCTGTTAAAGTCAGGAAGGCTATCTACCACCTTGATGAGAGCGTGTGTGTGGCACTGCAGGAAGCAATAGAAAATTCTTGTTGTTTCTGCAGACAAAGGTTCTTTTTCAAGAATAAAGTGAAGAATGTCTGTAATTTTGTTTGCAGATTAGACCTTCTGTTGTACTCTGTAGTGAATGTTTTTCTATTATTGCTACATGAAAACATAGATTATTAGACTGCAGATGTCTGAATTGCTTCAGAAGCACAAATCTGTTGCCTTATATGTTTAAATATTTTTTTTCTTTAAAAACATTTCAAATATGGAGGGTGAATAACAGGGACAATGTTGATGAGTGATTCATGAACTACTGTGCCTAGGGAGCTTTGACTTATTACTCCGTAATAAAGCTGAAATCTTTTATATACTAAACAGGCCAGGAAAGTAGCTCTGCAGTGATTTAAACTTGCTATTTTCTTCCTTTTTATTATTTTCTAGTATTGTTCTTTGAACATTCCTATGCATTATACAAGTAGTTACAATACATTTTTATATGTGATCTTTCCTGCAAAGAGGAAAAAGGGGAAAAAATATTCTGAAGAGTGACAATTTGCCCATAAAGGACAAACAAATGAGTGTTTTTTCTAAATCTTTTGAGGAGAGAATCTGTGTCTTCAACAATACAATGACAACAAGACAATCCAGCCCAAGCAGACTTTATATCCAAGCCTAGCACACAGGAGAATTAAGTCAGGGCAGATGTATGAGTAGCAGGATATACTTTCATGAACTTCCAGTGCACTCAGATGCACATACACGTATTTTATTTATGTATTAACTTAAGACAATGGAAGCATAAAGACTGCTAGCTAGAAGGAATTTTCTTTTTTAATCCAACATGATGAGGTGCAGTAAATGCACCTAAATATTTTAGTACCTAGTTAATACCTTAGCTCCTGGGAAGGTCAGTTATACCGGGCCTACACTCTATGGAGGTGATACATTTTTCAGGGCTGGGTGTGAGAGGGGGAAATGTGAAGACCTGCTTTCTGTTCCTAACGCATACACAGCTGTTTGGTAAGCTTGGACCAGTTGTTAAATTTCCTCATGCTTCTGAGAATTTTAGGGGAAAATCTTGTGTGTTAGAGCCTTGTAATCCCTCTTTGACATTTCTGCATGCAAATTTATCCAGAGCTGCCATTTGCTTGCTTCTGCAGTACCTAAATAGGTTTTTCTGGGTAACTGGGGTCAGCTATGTTTAATGCTATTGCTGATACCAAATTTCTGTAAACAAGAGTCTTTGCAAGGAACTCTGCCTGCAACTGCTCTCATGGAATAAGTGAGTCCTGTCACAGCTATTTAATAATACATACAGAATGGTTCAGGGAAAACAGTTAAAAATGTAGTAATCTGAAATGAGGGTAGGATTTAAACTTGTAGGTCAGAAACTTACATTCTAGATTCGGCTTTGTTGCCAGCAATCAGGCAACTCTCTTGAAAGTGCAAGTGGATCCTAAGGATCCCTTTGAGGGAGGAATTGTCAGAGATAGTGGCTGTGCATCCCCTACCATTCTTTTGATGTGGCTGATCAGAAAAAGAGAGCACCATGTACAGAACAAATGACCCTTTCCCCCCACCCTTCCTTGCTTGTTTTCTCAGCTGATACTTGACCAGACCTGAACCTATGTGGCTTGTGAGCTTTGGAAGGACAAAAGGACAAATAATGCTGTGGGGAGAGGAGAGGAACCAGGTCAGGTTTTTTTATTTTTAACTCTAACATTGCTGTTACTTTACTGGTTTTGAATTCTTAGCCTAATGGAAGAAGAGTAAATCCCTTCTTTGTCTCAGTTCTACAATGGCTTTACAACTGAAGGTGAAGCAAATGCAGAACGTGAGGAACTTCAGTGCAAAGTCTGCCAAACAGATCTGCAGTTCTTTCCAAGGTCTTTTGGTATTGTGTGGCTCCTTTGCCCATTCGATGTGATAGGAAATCAAAAGGAAATCACATATAGTAGCAATAACATGAGAGGGAGATCACTGACATAAGAAAATCCTGGAGAAAATGAATTCTTTCACAAGACTGGTGCATCTTCTCCATTTTATGCCTTCTAACTAAACACATGCATTAATCTCCTTAGAGGATCAAAACCAAGAGAAGAAAGGCAATTGCAGGTGTTGCCAAACCGAGGGAAAGGGAACGAGGGTTGGAGAAAGGGGTTAGAAAAAAATACTAAGGCAGAATGAATGACAACCCGAGCAAAAAGCCAACACTTTTGCCTCTGTCAGTCAGGCAGGTTTTGTGAGCTTTTTTCCCTTCCCTTGGCCTTAAACTAAATAAATAAATAAGTACATCAACAAGCCTTATTAACAGGGACTAGGAAGCTGGTGCTTGTAATAATACTCCTCCTTCACCTAGAGCAGGGGTTCTATTCTATTTCCTTTCACATATATGGCAAAGGTCAGCTATTGAGAATGACTTCTTGTTGCTACTGTGAGCATCTGTGTCTCTCTGTTGTGGCTATTACTGTTTCAGCCCCAAGTGTGTGTGTTTGTTTTGGTTTGTTTGGAATTTTTTTTTAAGCTTCAGCTTCCCAGGCTTACTGGGAGAGGAAATATATCAAAAAAGCAACCTACAAACAAGGTTAAAAGCACAAATAAAGATAAAGAAATAGAAAGGGGAGGAGAAAGAAGGAGTGGGGGATAAGTCCAATTTTCTTTGTGGATGTATTGCATTGTTGGGGCTGTCTGGCAGTGTTCCAGTGCTTCAATTGAAAGCGAATTTCTTTTACTGAATTCCATCCAGAGATATCATAACCTCAAAAGGCTACTATTACCCAGAGGGTTTCAGATGAAACCATCTGAGCGTGACTTTTGAAATGCAAGAAGTCACAATTGTCGTTTTCACAACATGGGACCTGTCAAGGCCCCTCTTTCCAGACAGACAGGTTGTTTACATAATCCTTCCACCCATCCTATTGAGGTGAAAACCCTTCCGTTGCTGGACTTTCTTTTCCTCAGCAGATACAGAGTTAAAGCAACAATAATAATTTTAAAAATGTTCACAAAACCATCGCATGCCTTGACAAGCAAAATGTAAACATCAGCTTTTTGAATGTGCAGTGGAAGACAGAGGTGTGGGCAACTGAATGACCTCTAGGTTTTAGTGAACCAGATCATTCTTCCTGTAGTAGTTACAATCATAATAAGCTGGAAATGGAATAGCAAATCAAAGATCAAGGCACTGGAAAAAAAATGCAGCCACACAACGGAGCACAATGTGATTGAGTGGGGGCCTGGTGAGACACATTGGACACCCTCAGCTTCCCCTGATGATGCTAAGAGTGAAAAACAGGTAGCTGCTGTTGGTAGGACCCTTGTCCTTCACTGGGGAAGGTGACATAATTGTGTAGGCTTGAGGCATGCTTCCTTTGGTTCCTGGAGGGCAACCTGCTGTTGGGAGTCTTATTAGAGTTATCTGAAGTTAATTGCTACTTTGATAATTTTGACTGGTCTCCACAGATGTTAAGATAGAGTGTGTGTATGCATGCACATTTTCAACAGGTAGTTTTTGGCTTTAGATAGGTTCTCTAGTATGTTTAACCCAAGGAAGAGTTCTAATGATATTTTCACGTCTTACTAAGGGGTTTTGTTGTGAGAGGAGTCAATGTATGGGATGTATAGCATTCATCTTTTACTAAGAGAAACTAGCAAAAAGTAGTAGTTATGTTTTGATACAAGCTCCGCTCACACAGTCTGTTGAGAGGGCAGAGTAGTCTGCAGTAAAAAGGGGAGGAAGCATGCAGTAAGCAGGTGGCATAAAACAGCTGGGGAAGGCAAATGGAAATACATTTAGTAAGAAGAAAAATACGTAAAAGTTGTGTGTGGGAGAAACTGCCTGAAAAACCAAATGGAGTACAGCATTCTCCTTGTGTACCGTCACAACACTGTGTGCTTGGAGGGGTGGGGAGGAGCTCAGCTTGACAGCGGTATAGCAGTGGACAGGCTGGTTCAGAAATCTGTTGGCAGTTTGAAACTGGTGACCAAATGACAAGCTGCACTTTGGTTGCACTATATGGCAGAGAAGGTAAATGTTGCTTATTGTTCACTGCTCAGCAAAATCCCTGGTGGAGATGGAAGATACCTTTGTAAAATGTCTTTAGTATTGTGCCTTTCATTTGGGGGTGGGAGAGGGGGAGGTGAAAGGAAAAGGTGGATAAATGAAACGTATGTCTTCAAGAAGAAAAGACAAGATGTAGGTGCAATAGTGATCAGTTTGAACTCCTCAGTACACCCACGAGTAATTACTTGTGATTTTGTGCAATAGAGTGTGAGACCAAGACAAGAAAATTAACTGATGAGCCCTTCATAGAGAAAACTGTTTCAGATGCTGTGTAGGACAGACTGGAGGGTATCAGATATGTAAATAACTGTAGATATGTGGTGGAATAATGCATGTTGTGTGGAAAACAACATAAAGTCTTATAAACCTTAAGTCCCAAAAAGACTTTTCCACACATGGCAGAAAAAAACCCTAAGCAGTAACTACTCAGTAAGGAATATCTGAAGGAGCTGATACGAAGAAGAGCACATGAGTACATTTACCTGCCTGCAGAGCACCGTACACTGTAAAACTACTGTATCTTGAAAAGTGGTCTTATTATACAACATCAAAGTGTTCTCCTTGAAACTCCTTATGGGAAAGAAGTTATGCTGCAAACCAGAAAGGCTGGAGAAAAAGGAAGATAAAAAGCAAGCAATACTCTGGTCATTTACCAAATAAAAAGATACTTGGAAAAGAATCTGGAGTGTGGGAAATGTAGTGAAACTTTCCCATAAGGTGAGAGAAAAATTAGAAGGAAATGATAAAACTGATGTGTTTTGAGTCTCTGTTGACAAACCTCTCCCCAGCATTTTATTCTCTTCCTAGACACTGATAATTTATCAGAGGCTACTCAGAACTGGCCATCTAATCCAGGTCATCCAGCGGCATCAAGAAGAGAACACTGAAGAATGCTATGCAGGAAAAACATGCCCTTAAGCAGTAACAGATTACTGATGGTAAAATGCCTCCATATCTTAGGGCTCCATTAAGAAGCTTTGGAACAAAAACTTCTTTAAGATCATTGCAGAAAAAGAACTGAAGTCTGCTTTCTCTGTAACTACAGAGATTCAAAGGCAGACAGGAGGGACAGTACACAATAGCAATAGCAAGAGGCTTCTTGAGAGAAAAAAGCTGTAAACTTTTATTTCATAATGCTGAGTAGGTTTCTGCTAAGTGGAGAAATGTATTGATGAGCCCTCTAATAGTACTGCAGTAAACCCTGCAAAATCCAGTGTTATTGGAAATCAGTCAGTATACAAGCTGCAATAGCATGTGGAATGGAAGCTGGAGTTCTGCAGGAATACTAATTCCGGT
Organism: Agapornis roseicollis; assembly: GCA_002631895.1. NCBI lineage: Eukaryota > Metazoa > Chordata > Aves > Psittaciformes > Psittacidae > Agapornis > Agapornis roseicollis. The sequence continues at coordinate 73,541 of NDXB01014128.1, forward strand.
TATGTGTCTGATCCACATGTCCTTTCATAAAGAAAAAAAGAGTTGCAGCTACTGCTTTAGAAGCCATAGTAAATCCATAAATATAGTAACACACAGCAACAGAAGAAAATGCATCAGCACAAGTTTGCAAGGTGTGGTCACTCCTTTACTCCACTTCTAAGTCAAAATTTAGAATCATAGAATCATAGAATAGTTAGGGTTGGAAAGGACCTTAAGATCATCTAGTTCCAGCCCCCCCCTGCCATGGGCAGGGACACCTTACATTAAACCATGCCACCCAAGGCTTCATCCAACCTGGCCTTGGAACACTGCCAGGTATAGAGCATTCACAACTTCCCTGTGCAACCCATTCCAGTGCCTCACCACCCTAATAGGAAAGCATTTCTTCCTTATATCCAATCTAAACCTCCCCTGTTTAAGTTTGTACCCATTACCCCTTGTCC
>NDXB01014129.1:0-11634 GCA_002631895.1 Agapornis roseicollis
AAACACCAGCTACTAAAGAGAAGAAAAACTGACTGCAACTGCTGAACCCAGGACACCAGCCCCCTCAACAGATGCGCCCTCCAACTCTTTGACAATATTAGGAGCTCACTAAGGGCTGGTTCTCTTTCAAGTCTTCTAGTAAACACAAGGATTTCTCACTAGAAATCTCCTTCGCCAGCTCTCTTTCACAGTCAGTCGCATGCAGCAGTAGGAAATATCTCACTCTTCTAGATCAAGTGGGCTCCCATCATTCTCACACATGTGGCCAGGCTCTGCCCTTTGCTTTATCGTTGCCTTTTGCAGCACATCAGTGAGGTTCACAAGGGCAACCTTTCCTTTCTCACTTTATGAGTGCTAGCATGATTCTACTAAAGACCATGTATGGTAACTCAGCTTGGCATTTGTTCATTATTTCAGCACTTATTCTTTCCCTGGCAGTATGGGTAGTCTGACAACATGTTTTGGTGGTCTGTCATACAGACTCTTTTTCACGCTCAGTGGGCTAGACATGTATTGGTTTGTTTGGGGTTTGTCTCAACATCCAGAAGAAGATATTTTGAACTGTATTTTGGACAATGTCTGCCTGAAAAGCTGTACAAACTGGCAAGGAGAACTGAGCAACCTGTAATAACTTTAAACTCTACTATCAGGATATATACAAAACTGAAAGAATATCTGTTTAGAAATCAGGAGAAGAGGTTGAATTCTTTTGCGTTTTTAAGCAGGACTTGCTGTCAATAAAAATATGTAGCCTCTGACTGGATTGTGCATTTCTTAGGTCAGACTCATAAGGAAGGACATAAAGGAAAAATGAGACTACAGATGTGGGTATCAATAAAGTCTTCAAGATTCCCATTTACATTCCTGGTAAGAATAGACTCCTAATGATAATGGGAAAAGAGAGAAGAAGTGAGGCAAAAAGGAAAGTATATATGAGACCGTTAAGGAGAATCAGGCTCAAGAAAAGGTGAATTTGTTCATTTACAAAGGAGGCGATATCTTCACTGAATAATGATATTTTTGTTGTTGTTTTGAAGATTGGGGTGGGAAGATCAGTCTACATTTATCTCTTTTTATTAATGGTTTATTTTTTAAGCATATATACAGATTTCTTTCTTAAAATTGGCATTCTGTATTACTTGGGAAATAATTAAGAAAGGATTCCCTGGATACAGAAAACACTTTCCAAAACCAAGGTTCACGTGGCAAGGAGAGAGAATCAACTGGTGTTGTAATGAATTCCTGATTCTGAAAAAAATTGGAAGCATGTGGCAAAAAAAGAAAGAAATATTCATACATCCAAGGTGTCCTTGAGAAAAACAAGGCTTCTAAGGCTTAGAAGATAAAGCTGCTAGCTCTGAGGCTCACAGGGGCAGAAATTAATGGCAAACAGAAAAAGAATTAAAAGGCTTCAGTCATTAGTAGTTTCAAAGGAACAGTTTCCTTTGTTTTCCTTGCCTTAAATGGAGGCTGATGAGGATCCTGGAGAACTAGGTTTAACCTTGATGCAGAGTCTTAGTAGCTTGAAAGAAACATTTTTGGCTTTGACCCAAATGATAACCTAACACTGAGCATAGTATTGCACAGAACTGAAGTCAGCTCTACAGATCAGTGCTGAACATAGAATCATAGAATAGTTAGGGTTGGAAAAGACCTTAAGAATATCCCTATAGGCCCCCTTCAGGTACTGGAAGGCTGCTATGAGGTCACCGCACAGCCTTCTCTTCTTCAGGCTAAACATGCCCTTTATGATCTTCACAACCTCCTGGGGACACCAGAAATCACGATTTCCACCCCTCAGCTTGAAGGTGATAATGTAAAGGAGAGGACATCTGGGTTTCCAAAGGAGTGAACCTCTCCATCAGTCAGTCAGTGTTTGTCTTTCAAATCTTTATTATTTATGCTCGAAGAGTGGCACTGCCAAACGTAGCCATCTAAATGTTCACCTTCTCATCTAAAAGCGTATTGCCCAATCTCCTGATCTCTGAATACAATGAGATGAACAACCCTCTGGATCCCTCTCTCTTCATTTACTGCAGAGAAATCATAGGCAACTGATTTGATTTAGGCTATATCAAATTCCTAGCTGGCTTTGGTGACAGGAGAATTATCCAACCCCAGCTTGCTGGGTGTAGGTCAGAGTATGACAAAGAAAGCAAAAAAAGGGAGTGCCAGTGAAAGTGGGTAAGATAAATAGACATAAAGATAACAGATCCTTACTTCAGGCTGTCTAAGGTAAAACGTCATGTGTGGATGTGGCTGAGTTAATGGCATTTGCTGTGATAGCACTGCCTGCTTAAGCTTGACTATCCCAGAGGACAGGGTGCAAGAGCTAGTCAAAGGGCTAGCAGAATCAGCAAAGTCAGAGAAGGAAATGGGTCTAGTCTTCTTCAAGAAGCCTTATTCCAGAAGGGAAGTTTTGGCATGTTCAGCTGAGGGGAAACATGTTTTTGTTTTGTATCAGTTCTAAAGTGACTTCATGGAAGAGAGAGACAAGATACCAAAGATATATTAAGGATAATGTGGTGTTGAGATCTAGGTCATTGGGCTGAGGTCCAAAGAGCTGAACAGACCTAGGAGACAGCAGTGGTCTCTGGCTCCAGTTCCTACTCTCTTCACAAAGATTGGAATATGAAGGGAAGACAGTATTTCTCCCTGGGGTAAGCAAAATTTGGCTAACCAAGTACCTTGGTGCTCTTTTAATTTGTGCATTGTTTTGGGTTTTTTTTTTGTTTGCCTGTCACCTCTTTAGACAGTTACCACCTGGAGCATGTTGTACTTGCCATTTCATTCACTTTCTTTCCATGGGGGTGGAAGGTGTGCAAAGCCTGTTGAAGCATACATTCATTCAGGAGCTCTAGGTAACATTTGTGAGTTCCTTGATCATTATTTGAATTTCTGATTTTATCTACTTTTGCACCCAATCTACAAACTGAGAGGAGTGTCTATAATTCTCAACCAGGGAGGTGGGGTAGCCACAAGTTTTTCACAAGGTTCACACCATACCAAAATAGGCCAGTGGGAGGCTATGTTGGGGATGTCTAGCAGTTTCCATTCTAGTTTGGAAACAGCCCTTCAGTATATCTGATTGCTCTGGTCCTAAGCTGTTACCTTGGACCAAAACTGAGATGGCTGGTGATCCAACATCAGCTGCATCTGTATGAGTGGAAAAAGTGTAGATGAGGGTGGTTTAAGCATAGTGATCCCTGAATGCTAATGTAAAGAGAAACATATTTGGCACCATTACAAGTCAGGCACTCTGAGGATTTCAAAATTGTGTCCTTTTTTATAACAATAATAAATTTGTCAGTTATGTGGGCAAACATTTTGAAAAATGAATGTCTTTTACTGCATTCAGAGCCATTGCTCCACATCCAGTGAGATAATGGCCAATAAAACTGAGCTGGGAGGTTGAGTTCTGCATTTCTAAAGCCTTCATTATGTATGGTTTTAGAAAATGTACACATGTGCCAAAGTGTCTCATTGTTCTTTTGCTGTTTTATTATTTTGTCAGTATGAAGTGGTTCTGATTCCAGCTATGAAATGCAAGTTTAGATTATATTGATCCTGCTGTCCATGTATAGGTCCTTAGCAGCTTTGCAGGATGCTGTTAAGAGCCATTAGGTTTTATCTGCAGCCGAACCATACTGTGCTCTGTTCCCTATTGAAACAAAATTGCATCTCTGTCCAACGTACTTGCTTTATGCTTTTTTATTTTTTTGTTTGTTTTCATTATAGAGAGGGATAGTTGAGATCCCCCAATTCTTTTGACTGTTTAGAGGGAATTAAGAGCCAATCTATTTCAATGTACTTGGACATCCCAAGGCAGGGAATGTGGCTTTGCGGTTCCCAATACCGCATTGTTAAATGGCTATCTCTGCTGTGGGTTCACAGCATCTGCATCCGCAGTCTGACCAGACTACTCTTGTCTTTGTAGAGTTTTTAGATATTTAGGCTAGATTCTTCATTTGGTGTTAGGCTGAAGCTCACCATTACATTATATGTTGTATCTACTAGGATAACTCAGATTTCCTTTACATCTTTAACAAATCCAGTAACTCCTTGTTTGCCAAAAGTTTATAGTTTGTCAGGCTGGCAAAAACTTAGGAGTTCTTTAACCAGATTCAATTTTCAGCACTCAAGGAAAGTCCTCCCCCTCATGAGAAGTTAGCATCTGAATTTGTAGGCACGTCACAGTATGAGTCCCCTTGTTGATTCTTTAAATGTCATAAATCCAATTCACAACACCACCACTGCCCATGTAGTGTCTTTTTTTTCCTAACTGGTGTACAGTTTAAAAAAATTATGTATATGCTGCACCCTTTGTCAGATGCTTGGAGGGATGGTGTTACAGACACAATGACTTCAAACAGCATTGAAATAGTGCAGCCTTTAGGGTTAGATATGTGAGGTCATTTTGTAGTGAGACCAAAGCTATGCTAGGGAAAATGTAACACCTCAGGCTGAAACAAAGCTAATAGACAAGGGCACGTGCTTGCATAAAAACACTTCCCAGGTATATCATAGAATATTTTAAAATACAAGAACAATGTGGTACCAAAGACATGAATTAAGGGATCAGTGGTTAAATGTAAACCAGACAGTGTTCTGGCAACACCAAAAGTCTTGCAAAATAATAGGAGGATTAGTGCACCATCACTGATATATCTCATCAGCTCCAAACTGAACCCCTTGAGGGACTGTGCCATGTAATTTTTCAGCACAGATGGACAAATGCCTGATGAAATGGTAGTCAGAAACAGCATTGTGCCTTTTCAGGGAAGACTTGGGCACACAGCACATTAAGACCTTACCATTTAAAACGCTATGCTAGCAGAATGATGGCAGGACAGTTGGACATGGGCTGATTCCTGCCATGCTCTGCTCCAAAGGAGACCTTTCTGGGAGATCAGCAATGTATTGGTTGTGGGTCCTCTCCTTGAGTAAGGAAAGCTCAGTGCTGGCAGTACATCAGCCAGAGGATCAAAAAATGGAAATTGTTATTCTCCACTACTACTTTCCTATCTCTGACATTTTGTGTGTAGTGCATAGTTTTAGTACTGTCCCATGCATCTGTCTGAGGCTGTGTGCTGTACCAAAAGAGTGTAGGAAGATTTCGTGATCCCCCTAGTAGGTTACAGCAGAGATGTATCACTAGGAAAACTGTTCCTGAAGTCACCTGACCAGATTTTGTTGCTGGTCATATACGTTTGGAGAAATGCCATAGTCTTCAGTACTATCCATTGGATTGTACAGGCAATGGGGGGGGAGGGGGGATCAGACCCCTCTTTTTATGTAAGGAGTCAGAAGCAATTGCAGTCATTCATAACTGTTGTAAGACCTGCCTCAAAAAGTCTGTCACAAATGCCAGGGGACCAAGGCACTTGTTTCTTTTAGGCTGGACTCTGACACTACAGCAAACCTAACAGAAAAATCCCCAGGAGTGTTTGTAGACATAGTGGCCACACAACGCAGACTGCTGGTGCCACAGGTATCATTCAGGTACGGTTCAAATGTCAAAAGACTGTGAGGCTGAAAATGGAAATGACAATGACAATTTTTTAGCTACAGCAGATATTACCTGTATCTCAAGTCCTACGACTAACTTGATAGAAAGGTCGTCTTCTGCCCAGGTCCAGTTCAGATCAAACTTGTCTTGTTGAACAGTCTGCTGGTGAAGAGACCCAGAGCCTGTTGCTGTGAAACCCTGGTGTGAGACTGTTTTATCCCTCTCCTCCCAGTATCAAACATCCTAGTTTTATATCATGTGCAACAGATGGTACAATAGAAAGACAGAGCTGTTGGTTCTCTGCCTGTCACCTGAAAGCTGTCTGGCCTAGAAGTAGCTTCTCAAAGATAGGTTTCCTGCTTTTCTCATGGTCAGACCACACTACAGAGAAAGGATGTATTAAAACACAAACAGGAGAGAAGCAGGAGGGTCCTGGGTAACTTTCCCTTGAAATAGTGCAATTAAGTTGTGTTAAGATCAGACTCTGTCATGGAAAATTAGGCCTGAAGACAACTTTGAGAGATCATTAAAACATCTTTCCATCTGAAGGAAAGTGCAGCTATAATGATATAATCCTTACCAGAGGTGTATATAACTCTTCCTTAAAGGCTTGAAGTTGAGGCCTCAAAGATTAAATAAGCATTAGCAAGCTGTAGCAATGAGCAGCTGCGATTACTAGAATTAAGCCTGTATTCTAAGGAGCTGGAACAATTAATCATCATTTTAAAATATCAATGTGTAGGCTAATTAGACAAGCCACAAAGCTAATTCAAAATTAAGCTCTGGAGAAAGGTGAGACAGTAACTATCCTGTTCTTGCTATTTTTATTTTCCCCTCCTTCAAAACTGAGCTCACCCTGTGTCTTTTATGATACCAATTTCACTAAAGATGCATAACATCTTAACACCTTTTGGTAGTGGGGAAGGAGGAGGATTGCTGTCAGAAATGAAGGCATTCAGCCTGGTTTTAACTGCAAGTTTCCTTCTGCCTTATTTCACATAGGGTGGAGGTGAGCAGGTGGTGTGTGGTAAGGCAGTAACTAGTTAAGATTCTATAACTTCTTACCTGCCTTGACTTAGAAGCTGTTAAGCTCCCCTCTATGGGTTTGCAAAAACTGTTGCTGAAAATCTGTATTTATTACTAACTTGAGTTTATTAAAAGTATCTGGCCAACAGGTTTTGTTTCTTTTGTGCTTACTATGGCCTTCTTTTAGCAGCCTCTCCTTCCAAAATTGCTGAGAGATGTACGAAGAAAATGATCTGTGAACTGTAGTCTTGACTTCAGAATTGGGTCATGAGTTACTGTCTGAGAATTGGTCCTTAAAACTAAACTGTCAGCAGGAATCACTGAAATTGCTAGGAGATACACTGTTAGAAAATTCAGCTTGTTTTTACCTGCACAACTTCTTGTCAAGCTCTGTGAGGATTTGATTCCAAGCCCAGTACAGCCAAAGGAGATGACTGTTTGTACTTCAGGAAGGCTGGGATCTGGACATAAGTTAGGCTTGCTTTATAGCACAGACTTAATTCTATCACATACCTTCATCTCTCTCTCATATTTCGCTCTAGAGCCAAAGTAGTTAAGGCCACAGGATTCTGAGCTGAGTGTATCTTTTACAGATATAAATCCCTTTTCTAAAACAGGAAAAAGAGAAGCATACTGTGACTGACAGCTCAATCTGAGCTTTGCATCTAAGCAAAACCCCAGTCCACGTGCAAGGCAGGAAGTGAATTGCAGAGCTTCAGAAATAGCACAGAAACCTACATTCTGCTTGCAAATGCACTGTTCATAGCTCCCGCAGGGGCTGTAGCTCAGCCCCGTGCAACAAAGGCAGCAATCCGGGTGTGGAATAACACATAAAAAACTGTGTTATGATATACACTCACAATAAGGCTGCCTTACAGCAAGTAGGAAATCTTCTAATTGCTTGGAGTATGTTTGGAAGGTTCCCTTAATGCAGAAAGTTTGCATGGAAATGGAACTGAGTGCGGCAAGAGCAGGATGTAGAAGGATCAGCCTGGTCCCATGAAGCTTCAGTTCGGTCAGGCATAGTTCATGCTAGTGGGAAGTGAACCAAAATCCAGCACTTTTAGCTGAGCATGGGAAGCAAGACCTGGTATTTATGGCTAATGAGAATGTCAAAAGTAGTTCTGGGCAGGTTGGGCTCCATCCCTCAGCCTGTTTTGCTTTGGTTTCTTTCTCTTACAGTGGGACTGGGCTTAAATTACAGTGGGTGTGTGGAGTGAAGTCTGACTCTCTTAAACTGGCCCAGAAAAGAGGTTCAGCTGACCCTGTATGCTTTTTCCCAGTTTCCATGGCTGCCACTTCCTTTTTTTGCAGAATTCTGTTATTTCTAAGGTACAGCGTGAGCAAGAACACACGTGTACACAATACGTATAAATGCATGCCTGCAGGTTACTTTGGTAGTGGTAACATCACAGTATGTGATAGGGCATGGAAAGGGCCAAGATGAAAGCTAACCAGCTGTCAAATCCGGACATCCCATGTCAGTGCTAAATCAAGAACACAAGCTGGATTGTGCCTTGTATGGTCTGGCAAGGGAATTGGCATGGAGCACTGACATGCTGGCTGCAACTATGGGAGGCCTGCTGGAATTGTGCAGATGAGCACAAGCACAGCCTTCCTCTTCAGCCACTGTGTAGAATTCAGGACATCCCCAAAGTATCATGCAAGGTACAGCTACATGTGTGTCATCCATGTCTGATGCATTGCTTCTAGGGGTCAGTGGGAAAGCAGAGTCCAAGTGTCCTCATCAGGCTGTTGACAATTTGAAAGGATTGGAGAGGTGTTAGGAAGACATGTCCTAATTCCACCAGTGAGGCACAGGTTGTTTTTTTGCACCTCTGACGTCATTTGCTGCATCAACAGGCTGCTGAATCTACCAGCATCTATTCAGGGAGTGTTAAGACCACAGGGGATTGAACTGCTTTTTTGAAAGGCATGAGTTTCTAGCACTTACTGAAAACTTGTGGATGGAATCAGAAAAATCCTGACATTTCTAGAGAAGCAGTTAGAAACAAGAGACATAGGCACATGCATGCTGTTGTATTCTGTCATTGCATTTAATGTAGATTATAATAAATGTGTGTGTGCAAATACACATCTGTTTGTTAAGTAGTTCCTCTACTTATGATCCTAGGAGTTTTCTTGTTAGAAATGAAGAAAATATTTTATTTCATATCACCTATATTTGCAGTCCCATTGCAAGAGTAAGTTTTGTGGTAGCTTCTGTTAGTGCCTCTCAAGAACAAATACCTGAATATGGTTTGTTCAAATATACCAAGCACATTTGGTTGAAATGATGGAAATTACAAAACCTTTTAGAATGTCACTTTTTATTTGCCTGAATGGAAAGTAAACAAGCTCTTTGTTCACTCCCACCTCAAACAATAAGAATCTGGAAATTGTTTTAAATGTTGGAAAACACCCATAGGAGATGCAAAATGGAGAAATGGGATTGGCAACTTTCCCAAATGATTAATCCTGGATTTTAAACTAGACAAACAAAGTTTTGTCTCAGACAATAATTTTCAGAAAATCACGACTCAATGAGAGGACAGCTTTGCACCAGCCCAGCTGAGTTTTTATTTTCATCTGTACTGCATGGTACCCTTTTCTGTGATTAATCCCAGTGCAGAACTCAATGTGAGGCAGGTTACGGGGAAACAGTCGAAAGCAGTTTTGCATCTTTTAAAACACAGCTATTCTACTACACAAAGTGAAGGATGCAAGCACAGGATATTTGATGGCTGGACTTCTACCCCCACCAGCATACAATGGCAGAGCTTAGATTAGGACTGAGGGGGTGGGTGCTGCCACCCTTACTTTGGTAGAGCCATGCAAGAATGTCTACATCCTAGGCTACAAATGGGAATACCTTGTCATCAGCCACTTCAATCAGTAGGAGAAGGTTTGTACTTCTTTTCTTACTGTGCATAATAGTTTTCCGTGCCAACGGCTTCATTGATCAAGGTTTAAATGCAGGCAGGGAGCTGACATTTGCTGTCCTCTCCCCACAAAGAGAAATGCTGGCTCTGCAACCTCATGAATGAAGGAAAAAACTGAAATCACCTTGCTCCCCTTCTGCAGAGCAGTCATTAACCTTGCTAACAAGGAAGGAGGTACTTTTTTTAAGCCCCATGCCTGAGGGATTGTACATGCAATTACTCTTAATGTCAGCATTGATGTTTCTGAGTAAGTATGTACCCTCCTGAAAACATATCCCAGGCAAGCAGAGGTTCTGACTATGCAGATTTATACCAACAGAATGGAGGAGACCATAGGTTACAAAATAAAGGCCAAGCCAGCCCTGTTTATGATAAAGGAATATCTATATGTTTTCATTTGTAAAAGTGAATTTCAAGGAATATACATACATACATACATACATATAATATTGCATGAAAACCAGAAGGCTATTCAGCAGTACTTTAATATTGTGCCTTAATAAAACAACACTTTCCAGAGCCAGTCATGACTTTAAGCCAGATCACGGCTAAAAATATTAAGGAAAGGATCACCACAGCAACAGTCACATTGCTCCCCTTCTGCCGAAGAAATGGAAAAACACTCAAATTTTGCCAGCCTGAATAAATTATCCAGATTATCAGAACTGTAAGGAAAGCTGTGTGTAATCAGCTCTTTGTGCTCGGGTGCCAGTGAGAGTATGCACATGTGTTAAATGGATTTCAGCCCGCTAAATGCATATGTCAAAGGGGACAGCTATGAAAATACGCCCAAGAGAATTACAAATTACCATGGTTGTACCTTACTTGACCAGCAGATATCACGTGCAGTGTGCTGCTCACTGCAGCACTGGGGGACTCCCATCCAGCTGCTGGGCTGGGCTCACCTGCCTCTGGGGGCCTGGAGATGGGATGGATGACACAGGTTCTCTCTTGCTCCTGCTTCAGTGTGAAGCCAGGAAATGGCTAACATGCTCACCCTGATTCAGATGTGCAGACTCACTCTTACTTCAGGCTGGCAGTTGTTTTTGTGTTGGTCACAGTTTGCTTTGCCAAAGAAAATCGTCTCATTATCCAGGAAGGGAGAAACAGGGTAAAAGTGGGGAGGGAGGCAGGAGAAATGTTGTCACTGCTTGGCTTTACTCACCTTGTGCAGGCATATTCACTTGAAGACTCCTCTTACCAAGCTGCCTGTATGGCCAGCAAAGAGAGGCTGGCATTTTTAGAGGCAACCCAAGGAAAGGACATGACATAGGATAGTGATAATGATGTCAAGATCTTTAACAAATTCAGAATGCATCAAAGACTTTAAAGTCATGTCAGGGAAGCCTAAAAGCACGTGGCTTTTGAGCACAGGAAGACAAGGTAATGTTTGGAGTGCAAAGGCTGTGTGCTTCCATTCCTGGCTCTCTTGCCATTAGGAAGAACACTTGTTCAACTCTTTGTTGGTCTGGTACTAAACTCTGGATTGTCAGCCAGCCAGAGGGCTGACATTGCTTTCTGGCTTGGATTTCTAGCTAGAAATGGGCTTCAGTTTTTCTGGGATCACACATTTTACACAAAGAGTGTGTGATGGTCTGTGTCTTCAGCCTTTTGCTCTTTCCAGGCTCACAGATGTTTTGCTAAGGAGGTTAATGCTCCTGCTGAAAAAAAATTCAGCCTATTCATAGAAGGCTTGCTTTTTTTAATTAGTTTTCTTTGCAAGCCAGTGCAGACTGGGCTCAGTTAGATGAGCTAAGTAATCCCAGTTGTATCCTGGCCCCAACTGGAGCATCTACCAAATGGTGGGGCCAGCATATACTGTAATGTTGGTGCAAACTGAGTTCCAGTAATGACCCATACCTGATGGTAATGTGCCTGAAAAATGGCTAAGATAACTGCTGTCAGAAGCATATGGAGCTTTCTCCTGACTTGCAGTACATGCTCTTCAGGTTCTTTGGGTGCCAGTGGCAGAGGTGTACATGAGAAGCAGGAAGTTTGACCACAATTGCAGAGCCTCTCTTGCTTTCACTGTCACTATGTCTAGCTTATTGTAAAGATCAGTTTAGGGCAAAATTGGTTGCTTTGCAATACTGTGCTTTTCATATTTTTTTTTTTTTTTTTAACTTTAAGAATGCTTTGGTGCATTTTACCCCTTTT
>NDXB01014129.1:11737-110820 GCA_002631895.1 Agapornis roseicollis
TTTTTTTTTTTTTTTTAACTTGAAGGATGCTATGGGCTCATCTACCCCTTGCTCTCTTTTCTGTCCTTTCATATTTGCCACCTTGCGGTGCCCACTGTGGTTGCAAGGCTGGCAGCCTGCTGACCTCCAGGGTCTTGCCACATGGCATGTGCTTTTGGGCAGGGTTTTGTGCTGGCTGACAGTGACACTGAACCATTGCAGTGGGGAAAAACTAACAGCAGCAGCTGGAGTTAGTGAATCCTACATCACCCAGGAACAGGGATGGAGACCCAAGAGCTCAGGGGATTTTTGTGGAGGTCTGTGGCAGTCTTGATGTGTGAGTGACTGGGGGAGATGAAAGCACATCTGTATGGGCTGAGGAATACATATGCACCAGAGGTTTTTTTTGTGCTATATTTAATTGAGTGCTTGTGCATTAGGATTTATTTTCCCCATTTTCAAGTCTGCTTGCTTTTCTGGGTAAGGAAAGACATGAGTGGTGCATATGGCTAGATGAATGTCTACTATGATTCTGTTATTGTGTGCTGGAACTTTAAAAATAAAGTGCTCCCTAGGCTATAGTCTAGGAGGGATTGTGGTGCAGCAATGCAAGATGGCCCTTATAGTGAGTTACATGTTTTTTTTTAAATCTCATGTAGTCGTTTCTCTCCTTGCTTGTTTGATTTAATTAGTTTGAGACAAAAGCTATCCTGGTTGTAGGTAATTTTGAATTAGGTGTTCAGGAAATGGAACAGGATTAGCTCTGTGGAAGACATCACTGAAGAAATCCTACAAAAACAACATGCTGCTTCACCCACCATCAAATCAAAGACAGGCCTGGAAAGGATGTCTCCTCTGTATCACCCTGACCTATCTGTTAGGAGGACAGATTCTGAATTAAATGATAATCCACACTGATTTTCTTTCTTTCTCCTTCAAACTCCATTCAACAGTCTGCTCTAGAAAGCTGAATAGATTCTTGGCTGCAAAACTCCTATCTGTATTCCTGATAATGTGATAATATCTAAGAAGCTACCAATTTCTTTAATCCAGATCTACTGGATGAAAGTCTCAAATATTAGGGTTATATCTAGACCAGCTGTTGGTCAGATATTTCTACTGTGTATATATTTTTGTCACAGAATCAGCTTGCTTGCATTATAGTTTGGGAATAAGAGACTCAGCAGCCTCTAAGCTGAACTCAGCCTCACAGAGTGCTTTCCTGAGGGGCTATTTTATTCTCCTTGTTGTACCTTTCTGTCAAATGTGATGGGAAATCAATGATGAATAGGAGATCCCTAATCTCCATGGATACATTTCCCTGCATGGTGTCAAAATCTGAGTTGGATGTTTAGTTTCTCATACTTCACATACAACTAATTTACTTAGGGAGGGAATGGGAAAGGAGGAGGCTATTTGGGGTTGAAATAAAAAATGAGAGAAAGAACATTTAGCAGTGGTTCTCAACTGGAGCTGCTGAGAGACCTCCAGAATTCTGTCCCATGTCTGCAACCACTGAGCTTGTCATCTGCTCTCATGCTTTGTTCTGTGCTCACAGCAGTGTCTCGGGGGAACACAGCTGCTGCAGCTGCTTGTAGACCAAAAGGTGACCTTTTGAGTAGCCGAGGAATGATGCATTATTTAGTGCATTTCTGGCTAAAGTGGAAATGAAATGATTTCGTGAGCAGAATGGTTTGTTTGTTCTTCCACTTGGATGCATCCTCTTTGCATCACACAATAGTATAGCGTGCGCACCACACCTCATGGTTTCTTCTGGGTAAAAGTTTTGGTGAGGCAGGTATTACACTTTAAAAACCACTGACTGTTAACTAGAAAGACCCTACTATCCAGATGTAATAAACTTTGGTGTAGAGGTACTAAGTTTTCAAAAACTAACGTCTATTTAAATAACATGTAGGAGTGACAGCTTCCTGGTGAAGTATATGCCTCTAGATTATCAGCTGATACTGGTATGTACCATAACCAGCTGTTATTTCAACACAAAGTATTTTGCTTCTTTCAGTTAATCAAAAATCTCTTGGAAGGTGCCATTCATTACAGGGATGTTTAATGAATAGAATATTTGTCATTTGCATCAACAAGAGGCTACAGCAACTGGCTCCCAGTCATCTGTGATAGCCAGGTACATAGACACTCTGCATATCTGTTGGGTGAAAGGAAGGAGGCAGATGGGAACAATTTTTCAGAATGTCTAACTAAGTTTCCTATGTGGTCTTTCAGACAGAGATTCAAAGAACATGAGGCTGGAGCGTACCTCTCCTGCTGACTGTGAATGAAGACTGCAGTATACTCTGCTGCAAGTCCATCTGCTCTTGAACTTTATAAATGCATTTAAAAGGATTTATCTCATAGTGTTTTTCCTTTGAAGTTTCCAACACCTTTTATGAAGGCTTAAAAATGATATTATTCACTTATTTCAGATGGAGAGCTGAACTGTCAAGGTAACAACTGATTTGAGAATGGACAGTTTTGTCCAAGAGATGAGCACATGGAGGGACCTGGGGGAAGATCCAGTGCTTACCAGGGATTTTACTGAGCACAACAAGCCCTGAAACATAGGAAGGAAAAGAAATTTGCACAAATGAAGAGGTGACCAGCAGATTATGTTATCTTACTGGAGAACCCAGTGGTAAAAGTTCTCCATAAAATGATAAGTACCTGCTTCTATGGGTTTATTAGTAAAGGATTAGATGAGGTAAGGCAATAAACAGGGATTCCATAAATCATAGAATCATAGAATGATTTGGGTTGGAAGGGAACTTAAAGTTCCAAGCCCCCTGCCATAGGCAGGGACACCTTCCACTAGACCAGGTTGCTCAAAGCCCCATCCAACCTGGCCTTGAGCACTGCCACGGATGGGACAGTCACAGCTTTTCTGGGCAACCTGTTCCAATGTCTCACCACCCTGACAGTAGAGAACTTCTTCCAGTGTTTGGCATTGTCTTAATTGTTACAACACACAGCACAAGATGACAAAAATTTACCTTTCTACTCAGAAGATAAAATGCCTTTAAAAAGAAAGGAATGAAGCACAGCTCTATGGTTTCTAGGATCCCAGTTAATTAAAATGGACATGACTGGAGAAGCACAAGCACCTAAGCAGCTTTCAAGACATTTCTCTGGCATATTCTTAATGACTCTGAGCCCTAATTTCCATCTACGGTGTCTGCTTGTCCTATTGCAGCACCCTTCAAACCAGTATCCCCTGCAGGATCCAAAAGATGTGGTCTGAGAGAAGAGCTGAACACAAGCTGGTAAGCATTCACTGCAGGGAGTTCTAAGTGCTGTGGGATTTAGTCAAACAGCAAAGTACAAGCTTCTCCTATGACTCATCTAGTGTAAAACTAGTGCTAAGTATTGTACATAATTAAGACAACATTATTACAGTGAGATAGCACTTCTTTTTTTGGCATGGTTAAAGTCTTGAAAAGGTGTAATGTTTTCAGCCTTCAGAGCTGTGAAGAAGATGAAGAGTTCTGATGGGAGTTCATTCTAAAAAATATGACTACAGTGAGTTTAGATCATAATTTGCGTTATTCTTAAAGCTCTGCATGTATATTTCAGTCATCTTCATGGAAGGTTGTGGTTTTGCTGAAAATAAACACAACCTTAAAGTAGCATTTGTTAGATAAGACGTGTAACAGCGGAGTTTCTAGGCATTCCAAGGATTTTCTGCTTTTTATCTCCAGAAATCACTTATTCTACTTTGAGTCACGTTCTTAAAGAGGTACTATTGGTATTTCAAATAATGGAGACAAGAAATGACATTTACCACTGAATGCAATAGAAAATGTTGGCAACACTGGTGTTAGCTATAGATTCAACATTTGAACATGATTGTCAGCAGGTATGGAACAGGAGTATTAGGTAGGCAATGGCCTTACCTATGAGAAAAGTTAAACAAATAGGTCATTACAACTTCCCCCCAATTTTTATTTCAGATATCAGAAAATCAACTTTGATTTTTATAAATGCATGTTCTTGATTAGAATTTATTGTAGTATAATGCAAAAAATTCAGCTAATTGGTTGCTCAAAAGTCATTTATTCAAAGTTACTTGTTTCTCATTCTGAACTAGTAACTGGTTTTTATATTGTTATGATACTGTTTCTGGTCATTCGTTAGCTGTCTGACTTGAAAGCAAGAGGTGGGAAAGCAGACTGCAAGATGGTGACATGGAACTTTTTAAGTGACACGACTTTGGACAAACCCATTTCTATCCATGTATTCCATTGAATGCTTTTGATGCATGTTCATACTCTCACTTGAAAATACATTGGCTACTTCTTCAAGCTGATGTTCCTGCCCTTTTTCTTATCATTTCCTGACATGCTGCTTGCACCCCATTTTTCATGTACATCTCCAGGGAATTATCCAAGTTACAGGCACTGCGGAGTTTCAGGAGGAATTCCAGACAAACAAGACTCTTGGGTCAAGACACCTGAGCCACAGCCAGTGAGCCCCTTCTTTTTGTGTGAGTTGAACAAACTGTAATTTTTTACACGTCTGAAGGTTAAAAATTCCAAAGGCCTTTCTGAGAAAATGATCATTTAATATAAGAGATAGATCAATCAGTTCCTGTTTCATTTGCACTGCTGTTTTCCGAATGAGTTTCCAATCTATTAGTGAAGTAGTAAGTGCTCCCCTAGCAACAAACCGTTGATGTTTTGAAAGAAAATCAAAAGCTGCACAAGGTTGTTGGAGAAAAAGACTTGAAAGCAAAGGAGTGAAAGATCATACCGTTCTTATGAGGCTGCAAAAGCTTGTGAAGACTAGAGCTGAGAGTGACGGGCCAGAGAGAGACCAAGGAGTCAAGGAGAAGGTATCTGCCTGCAGAGCTTTGCCCTAACATGCATTCTTTCAGGCTCACAGCCTAAAACTTTATAGTGGTTAACCTGTTAGGGGCACACAACCAGTGTGGGAGAGGATGGATAAACGTCAAATGGAGAGGGCATCTGCTGTCTGTGATTATTACCTTGAACTTTGTATAGCTTTGACAGAATGTACACAGCCTCTGGACATCTGAGACAAATACTGCGCATGCCTGTTCTTTGTAGTATAGGGGGTTTAACATTAGCTGAGGAGCCAGCGACCTTGCTGTGAGAGCTGGAGTTATCTTGGTGCAGTCCCAGCTGATCTGACTTATCTGTACTCCAACCATGAGCTCACTACAACCACAAAGGGAAAAGTATTTGTATTCCACTGTGTACATTGACAGTAATATTGTGGATACAGCAAGGCACTATAGCACTATAGAAAGAAACAGGTATATGGAGCATTTAGAAGGCATTAATTTTGGCTTAAGTTCTTTTTCAAACCACACTGCAAAAGGTTATAGTGGGAATAGCAAAGGAAAGAACTTGCAGACCTCACAAAAATCAAAGCATACAGCTTGTGCTGGACAGGTATATTTGGCACACATCTGTGATTATGAAATTACTTTTAAATTGCTTTTGAACTTCATCTGGATAATGATTCATCCTTCCAATTTCCTTTCTCCCTCCAGAACATCCACTATTAACAAACCAACAAGTTGTGATGTTTTACAATCCATATTTGAACCTATTTCTCAAAACATTGTACACTTCCTTAAATAAGCAATTACTCAGATCATATGCACAAAGATAAGCTCAGTCTTGGGACTTAAAGATGGATCAACAGCCCAGTTTGGCAACCATCCTTGAAACAAGTCGAGAAGCAGTTGCACTAGACTTGTTAAGCTGCAACATCATGTTGCAGAAGTGCAACATCAACATTGTTTCTGTACAAACAGATTTTATACAGCCTTGATTTGATTGAGCTAAGCCTGTTACAGGATTCAGGCATATGTCTAAAGATGGAATTACTTACAGGACTGAAGTTAAGATGTGCTTAAGTGTTTTGTTGTGTATGGGCCTACACACTACATCTGTGTTTGTATTAAGATGAAAATCTGTTCTACAAGACAGTCTAGTGTTTTAAAATGTATTTTTGTTCTGAACTGGAACAGGAAGTTTTACCCTGGTATGAAATTTAGGAAATCCTTAATTCCAGAAATCTTGTAATTGAGTGTACTTGAAACATGGTGTGTCAGTAATGTTGAAACGCTTTGTGGTATTAAGATTGAAACATTGCATGTCCACATATGTTACTAAATTAATTAGAACCAACTGTGAACTAAGCATGCTGGGATTGCCTGGGTTGTGTATTACCCACACCCCTGCTGCAGGAAGAGCTCTGGTCTGATCTAGCTTCTTGGCTGAGGCGTAATGCTCCATGAATGCTGCTGTTCAGCCTATCACTAACACAAGGATATTCACGTGTGTATGATGTAGAGCTGGACCTGCTAAACCCTGCTAAGCCCAAATGGCTTTATGTAGGGATGTTTCAAGTGTATTACTCGGCTTTTGACACAAGTCCTTCAGGAATGCTGGGCACAGACTCTGTGCTTATGCTTGTAGGTGGTTTGGGTCTTCCCGGGCTTATCAATTCTGGCCTTGATGTATCCAAGACAACTCCTTGCTGTCCAGGAGCCATGGTAATTTGGACACAGCACAAGCGGATGACCTGGTCTGTATGTGATGCTGTGTGCGACAAGCGAGCTCCTCTGGAGCTGTGGGATGTAACTTTAAGCAGCCAGTCTTGGTGCAGGACTGGGCTACAGCTACTTAAACTCAATCTAGTCTTTGCAGAGACCTTAAGGTTCCCTTTCCTGAGTTTCCCAAGCCTGTCCTGAAATATACATCCCATCTCGGCTTCTCATTCTTCCTGTAAGAAACTAGGACAGCCCTTTGTACACAACCAACTGAATGCTTTGGATTCCGATGTCAGTAAGAATAGGAGTGGGAACCTGGATTTCATGTTCATAACAGGCAGCACAGTTACTTTCTTACTTTGCTGCAGTTACTACACACACAGTTGTATTTCTGTCCAAGGAAGCAAACAGCCTTCACAGAAGAGTACAAAAAAAAAGAAAGCATGTGTTTTCCCAAGCCTGAACTCATGAGCTTGTATGTGCTTTACTGTAACCTGACTCTTCTTGTAAGAAATGTATTTTACATAACTGGCAGTGGCAGCCACATATTCTGAGAGAAAAACTGTGTACGCTGTGTATCATTGATAATGATTTGCAGCCGAACCTTCCATAAAAGTAAAGGATAATCTAGCATTTGAAAGCCAGGCCTCAAAACAGAAATAAAATGTTTTTCATTTTCTGTGCCTAGCCTAGGATTCATCTCACCTCACTGTAGACATTGGCAGCATAGACACATATGGTAGGACCCATCACCAAGCTCCCTTTGCAGTCAATACAGGGAACAGGCACTTTTTAGGCCATGATTCATCTGACCTATTTACATGTCTGCTGTAGGAGGAGATGAATCACTGCCTAGACTAGATCTGTGCGGAGGATAAAGGGAGCCTAAGATGGCTAGCTCAGATGTAGATGCATATGCAGAGCTACAGTTTGAATTTAGGCTTGCAGTTTGGAACAACAATTTTTCAGAGAAGAGTTAAATTTCCTAAGCATGTGTGTATGAATATATATATATATGGGTTTTTTCTTCCTGCAACAGAAACATTTGCAACAATATATTTTGAAAACTAGCCCTATATCCCCTTCTCCAAACATTCCACCATCTGAAGAGCTGCCATTTTATCTCTCTTTGCCTCTGCCCCTCTTTCACACATGCAGACATGTGTACCCATGCCATGCTTCAGAGCTGAGCCTCCTGAATTTTCAGCATTAACTCCAAATATACTTCTCTGTGTGTGGTAGCCAGAGCTGTTACACACAGATAGATATATTATCTGGGGGGTTTGTTTGTTTGTTTGGGTTTTTGTTTGGTTTGTTGTTTTGTTTTTTCAAGTGAAAGCAAAACATGCAAACCAAACCATCAAATGAACATTCCTGAAATTTGCTTATGTTTAAAAGTAATAATCTTTGTTCATGTTTTCTGCTAGAATTTGCTCTACTCTGCCTGCAGCCTTGGTGAGGCAGGGCATCGTAGTAAGAAAAACATCCGTTTCTGGGAGACAAGCACTGATGCAGACAAAGAGAGAAAACAGACTTGATTATCTGAAAAAGGGTTGCAAGTTCCTGAGTGAAGCTCTGAGAAGACAAGAGAGAGGTAATGTTATATTATTATGTATAGAAGATGAGAGTTGAAAGTATCTTGTGTGTGCAGATTGAGGATGATGTCCTCACAGGAACACTAGGGCACTTGCTGCTCTATAATGTCCCAGTGCATCCCATCAACACTGCAAATGGCAAAGAAAAAAAAAAAGGAAATATTTAAAAAATACTTAAATACTTTAAAAAAGGAAAAAATGAAGCCACCGTGTTGCAGAGCTCTACAATGCTCAGCTGGTGCTGAGCAGTGCTTGTAGCTACAATAGTGGTAGGCAAAATCTCTCTCACATCCAGCCATTAGCACACAGCACAGCAACACATGTATGTGAGCACCTGGTTGATCAGTTTGTTTGTGACAGTTCTTGGCACGCCCTCTCCTCTGGCTGTACAGCTTTACTGACTCTTGTGTTTTGTGGGATTTTTTTATCTTTTCCCCACAGGCTCTTGTCTGCCATGGGAAAACTTGGAACAGGGCAATACTGGTGCTGGCAACAACAGGAAACTGCATTTTGGATAACCCTTTATGGTGCAAGCTTTGCAGCTATTTAAGGGGTTTTCTGTGGGGATTGGGAGGAAGGGCTGTCCATCATCCGAAGTCCATTGCAGAGGGAAGTGTGTCCATGACTGCAAAGGTCTTTGACAAAACCCAGGAGCATCTGAAGGCCAACTCTGAAAAATGGGCATGGGCTTATGATTTCCCACAGAGTGCAGTGCAGAAGCAGCTTGAAGAAAAAAGAGTGCTCCTTCACCGGTCATCCCAGTGCATCATTCATTAAATATAATGCCCTACAGGAAAACCAGGGCTTCGTGTTCTCTCTGCCCCTCCAGCATCAGCCCTGACGTCAGTAGTTTTGAACCATGGAAGTTAAATTAAGGCCAGTGCAGCCTAATAGGCAAGGAGAGCAAATGCTAAGAAGTCCAGGTAATGAGAAAATACCTGCCATCTGGAGCTGTCATAAGCATGAATTGACATCACTTCCCTCAAAATAAATAAATTACAGCATGGGGAACATTACTTTCCTTGGATGCAGTGCCCCCCTACAGCACAAAATGTTGGCCTCCCTGCTTTCTGTGTGATTGGTGGCTTCTACCAAAAGCCCCAGAGAGATGTGCATGGGCGCGGGAGGCATCTGCAACCGCTGGCTGTTCAAGCACAATGGCTGGAGTGGGATCTGTTTGGCTGCATCCGCTCGCTCCCTTCCTCACTCTGATGGAAAGTTTTCCTCCCAGCTCTGACAGCACCGCAGCCACTTGGGGAAGCACATGACTTCCTCGGGAGCCGGCGTTTCTTATTTGTGTTGCAGGCCTCCAGCAGGCATGGCACCGAGGCAATATTTATATCAGTTTTTGTAACATCGTTGCAGCAGCTGCAGTTTTGGGAACTGAAGTGCTGGCTGGAAGTGGAGAGAATGGCACAAAGCACACCGCCTCGCGCAGGAATCAGGGTGGAAGGGGGAAAAAAAGAAGGAAAGGGAGAAACCCGTCAATCAGCCTCCTCCCCTAGAAAGCTCGTTGTGTTCCCATGTGCCAGGTGTGCCACTTGCCCTCCAGATGGTTGCCACAGGGCCCATCTGTGTAAGGCTGAGTCAATAGAAATCGCAGCTCCGGATGATAGTGACGGGACCAGATCTTTCCCCGCAGGGTGCTTGTGTTCCTGGGGGCACAGGGCAGAGGAAGGGGTGTCCCCTGGATGGGTGATTTTCTGTGCTACATGCCTAACAGCTCACTGGGGGTGGTGGGGGAGAGCTCCAGCCCTTCAGCTATGAGACAGCACAGTGTAACCCTCCTGTGCGGAAAGCAAGGCTGCCTCCAAAAGCAGGGCAGCCCAGTGCCGTGCCTTGGCAATCAGCCTTACCAGGCTCATTAGCCTGGCTGCAATGCCATGCTGGTGCATCCATGCTGCTTTCAGTTCTCCAGCTGGCATCTTTGCTCCATGCTATGCAGGTGTCCCAGCTTATGTGAGCTACCTTGCTGTGGCTGGGCAATCCCCAGGGAGCTAGGATGGGGGGCCTATGTTCCAGATGATTTACTTGTTGCTTCCCATTACAGGAATGTGACACGATTCTCTCCACTTCTGCCTCCTGGCTTGTTTTCAATGGTGTTAAGCCAGCAGATGTTTGAAGCTATGGGCCTGGAAGTCATAGCTGGCTGAAAGAGAGTGGAGATCTCTTCACTGTCTCCACTCCTTCGTCTACCCTGCAGCTCAAGCAAGTAAGTGCCAATGGCAGGTCCCATGTGTGTAAGAGGGGCTCTCCGCTACCCATGCATGCGCTAAGTAGGTGCCTTGTACCTCTGCTGCCAAACAACAGTGGCTGGCAGGAGAATGGTCCTGAATTCTTCCCAGTACATTGCTTGTTCTCTGTGCCATTCCATTGGTCTGTGGAATTATGTCTGACAGAGAAGGTATCACACAGTCCTCAGTTATCTTAGAGCTTAGTGGAACTGACCAAGTTGACATGGAACTAAAATGTTTCCACCAGACTGCTTCAGACTCCAGTAATTATGTGATGCACATTTTATCGTGGGCAAGAGCTGAAGGTCATTTGCCTTAAACATAGCTGTTTAGTGAAAAATACATTCACGCTCCTGAACTACACAGGGTCTCAAGAAAAAGGCCATTGCTGGGCCACCAGCAAGCGCTCCATGTCCATGTGCCCCACAGTCATCTGAAAGGACTGCCGTGGGGCACCAGGCAAGGGAACCATCACTGTCATCTGCCTGGGAATGCAATGAAAACTGGCACTTGAAGTTGCACTGCAGGCAGCCTGAGGTAGAGACACCATTAAAAACTGGTAATATGGTGAGCATGGCTCCTTGGGCTGTGTCTCTCAGAAAACACCCTCTAGACTTCCAGCCCTTGTGCCATGAGCAGTTGTACTCTGTCTCACTAAGAACTGAAACCTCGGTGCCCAAGCTGTTTCCTTAGCTCAAGATGTTTCCTCAGCCCAAGTACTCTGAAATGCTTCTGGTGAGCAGGGCTGGGGTAAGATAGGCAGGGAGAGGGAGGGAGTAAGCAAAGACATACCAGCAGTGGTGGCAGATCCTCAGAGGTGGTAAGAAGGGGAGGGCTTGGCAGCCCTTTCAGCACTGTCCTATTGCAACAGGAAGGAGGAAGATATACAGAGGCTACTTAAAAGCCCCCAACTTTTTCAGGCTTCTGTTGCACTCCAGAAACTCTGCAAGGGAGAAGGGAAAAAAAAAAGACTATCTGAAAAGAAGGTACCCCTGCTAACTAAAACCTGCCTTTAGGAGCTTACTGCTGTTAAATAATTACCACATTTTGAATTGTGTTTTCAGGAGTTTTGGGAAGAAGTTGAGGTCTCATCCATGAATATTTTCTTAGAAGGATGGCATGGCTTTTTCATTGCTACATGCTTACACTGAAATAGATGTGAAAGCAGTTTTGACTAGCTCAAAGAGAAGTCTCTGATCAGCCTACATCTGAGAATTCCCTTAAGGTCGTTAGTGGGAGAGAAATAAGTGGATAAGTGCTTTTTTCTTCCTGCCTCCCTTCCCCTCCCCCCCCTTCCTTTTTTTTCTTTCCCACTTTCCCATTTTCTCCCTCTCTCTCTCAAAAGTGGGTTCTCTAGATGCAGGAGTTAGCCCTTTAGATACTGAGTGTTTGTGTGTATAGGGGCAAAAACACAGTTCATCTACAGACTGTTGTATGCTGTAGTATTTGGAATGATTGCAGTATAACTTTGCATGTAATTTTTATTAGGGGAGATAGTATGTAATGCACTTTCTAGAAATATAATTTGCTATTTTGGATTCAATAATGCTGTTTTGGAGGGTGGGAAAATGAATGATTTTCCAGTTCTGTCTCCTAAAACTCCCTGATGCTTTTAATGCCTTGCTTCTTCTTGGCAAATACTTCTGTTAGGCTTCCCTCTCTTTCTTATGCCCCTCTTCTTTTCTAATTCATGTATTATGACAAACACAAAATTCCTTCCAATCCTTAGAGAGCTGTGCTCCATCATTATACTGGTGTTTCCTGCCTCTCAGTTTTTGTTTATGTGAGTTTAAAAATGTGTGGCTCACTGATACCCCACACTGTTTCTGGTTTCTCCATCTTACATGTGCCATGCTGGCACACGTTTGCTTTTCCCTTGCACTCTTTCTTTCTTTCATGGTGTTCCAACATTTTTTAATACAGGATGTCTGAAACAACGAGCACCAATGAGGACAAGAAGAAACCTCCTCTGAATGGAAGACGAGCCATCCCATCAAACAACTCCAATGAGGAGGAAAATGAGGTCCCTGAGATAGAGGCTTTTGGATTGATACCTAGAGGATTTAATCCAAAAGGTATGTAATCAACCCGTGGATCTATTTTTATATCTTCCAAACTTACCTCTGCCCAGCCCTGTGAACTAAAACCAAATCACTTTTTTTCCTTACATGTCTTGACCTCAAATAGCTTTTATTGCTTCTCATGAGAAAACTAGATGAAACACCCTCCCCTCTTAATGGCCCCTCTGGTTTGTGTGACCTTAAACTGCCTGTGAAACTACTGCAAAATGCTGGCTGACAGGGAAAACTTGTGCTAGATGTTCAGCTCACTCATAAAAACAAATGTGAAACTGAAAGGAATCTCCATATTTTTAACTTTTCTCCTGTGAAAAGTGTTTCAGCCATTTGGCTAGGGAGACAAAACAATATCATTGTAGGGGATGGGTAAATCAAACCACATCCTCAGTGCTGATTCTTTGTAGTGAAGCTGAATAAAACTAGGGAAGATTTGGTTTAAAAGAAATCAGGGTACTCTCCAGAGAGAGTCACCAACCAAACGTTAGATTTTTGGCCTATTTGAAATGAACAGCAGAACTCGTTGAACGTGGCAACTCAGGTTAGCCAGATGTAATAATAGTTAATACTCTTACGGGACTTTTCATCCAGGGTTGAAAGAGTGCTTATAATAAATGTAGACAAGCATTAATTACTGCATTTTACACACTAGGAAACAGGCACTTTTAAGTGACAAGTTCAAATTTCTGTTGCAAAGCATTATTTCTGTAATGCTAATCATGTGCCTTACCCACACGTCCCCTCCATTTTAATACACACTCCTTTCTTTTAAAAGCAGTTCTTTTCAAAAATGCCTGAGCAAACCTACTGGCATGTGAAGACTGTAGAAATTTCGCTTGAACCTTTTCAAACAACCCTGTAGCTCTGGGGCAAGTATGTGTGTTTAAATTGTCAAATGTAATGCAGTACAGGTCCTGACTAGACATCATTTCAAACCTGGTTTGTTCCCAGAAGCTGGGGATCTGTAAGTGTGGGATACCTTAGAAGGAATGCAGCCTGTAGCTAAAGCCCACCAGTACCAGAAGAAAGATTCCTATTGCTTTTTGATGTGCTTCACATGATGCTTTGAATGAAGTGCAGTGCTGGTGGGTGGGAGCCTCTTGCTTTTCAGAAATGCCATGGAAATTTAGGAATGTTAGGTCAAGTGAGTTGAGGCAGGAGCCTAACATGTGCTTAGGATGATGCTGCTGGTGAGACAAACAGCCCTTGTCCAAAGCCAGGTTTTGCGTGGCCATAGGGTAAACCTGGCTATGGGACTCGTATGACTGAAAAATGAATTTGTGTATGACAGTAAAGCTCTTTTTGTAGAGCTAGATCAGCTCTGCTGTGCAGTTCAGCTCTGTAATGCTTGCAGCAACAACACGAAATGCGTGACCTGGAGGGAAGGGACAGCAGCAGTGTTGCTGTTTCAGTGCACATTAGCAGTGATCTCAGCCTTTGATACCAGCTGATGTAAGTGGCGTCTCTGGACACACTCTTTTGGGCCGGATGCTTAAGTCACCTGTCAGACCATATTAAAGGTTTATAGCCTAATGGAGCTCAAGCTGGGACTTACATTCAGGAGCTGAGCCTGCCCAGAGCACTTGCAGTGTTGTGCCTGGGGGATAAAGTGAGTGCAGGCAGAGCAGGAGCAAGAGTATGAAGGGGCTCTAGTGCCACAAGCACATCCTTGCAGAGAACTGCTTGTGCCACCTCCTTCCCCTTCTGTACATCTCTACATTTCTGTGTTGTCCAAATGTTTTTTAGTGGTTCCCATATGTCATTGCCATTATACGCTGAACAAAGCATGCAAATGCTTTTATCCCTGCTGCTGCAATTAAGGAGTTTCCTAGCCTTTGGGGTAGGACAGGACACCTGCAGTAAACATCCAAACGTCACTGTTTTCACACGTGCCAGATTGTAATCAACACAGAGCTATTCAGCGAGTGGAGGTGAAGGCACAGGCTGTCCAGAGAGGCAGTGGGTGTCACTTCCAGGGTGATCTGTAGCCTTCCCTCAGCTTTGCTGGCTGCAGCAACCAGCCACCAACTGACCATAATAACAGGTTACATACCAAGCTCACTTCATTTAGATGCCTAAACTTAACTGAATCCTTCCCTTGATCTGTGCAGTGTAGGTGTCTACAGCTGAGCTAGTCACCCTCGTTTCCCTTGACAGCCAAGAGAGAGAAACAGGCATTTTTAGGGTGTGATTCATTTGACCTATTTTAGCTACTACTCCAGGATGAGGTAAAACCTTGTGCTTGACTAGCTCTCTGCTGACACCCACTTCTACTCAGCTGAATCACAGCCGGAGCAAGCAGTGGATGCTGCCAGGGACCACTGCCTCCCCAGTCGGGTCAGTGGGCTGCCTGCTGCTGGAGCCCAACTTGCTTGTGAGAGGAAATGCTTAGTGAGGAGGATGTGCAGCCCCCGAGTGCCTCTTCATCAAGAAGCCTGTATCTCCATGAGCACACCTGTGCTGTGTCCTCCCCCTAGCTCTACTTCACCAGCTCATCTCACTGCAATGTGTTACGAGTGGGCCTGGTGCTTACAGCCGCTTGGTGGGAGGACAGAGCCCCATGGCCCCGCAGTCTGCAAGCTCCCCACACACCCTCCTTTGCAAAGTTTGGCAACTCACCAAAGAATCATGTTTCCCCTGTTAGCAGAGTGATGGGCACCTCCTTTGGAAACTCACGCTATTGGGTTTGTAATCCAGAGCCCTTTCTCTCTGGACCTCAAAAAAACCCTGATGTTTGAAAGCTATTCTTGTTATTCAAATAAACAACTCAAACTTGTGGTCATTTATTTTCATGCAAGCTTAACATTGCAAAAGCTGTAAGAAACCATCGGACTGCTGCCTCCTGTGCAGCAAATGTGCTTGCACTAAACAGCAGACCAGGCTACAGTAAACCATCATATGGACCTGTCTTCAAAGGGGGTCTTGATGATGACCCTTTGTGAGGGATAGATGCCACATCTGTCCCTAAAAAACAGATGAGCATAGACTGGAGCCTTCATTTTGATTACACCCTAGTGATGGTGTTAGCACATCACACTACCCTGTTAGGTTTTGTCCTCTGTAATTACCATTAAAGCAACACAGGCTCGATCACAGCCTGTGACACATACACCTGGCAAGTTCAATACACATTCTAACACCTAGAGCAAGTAGAATATGCTCTCTGCAGATGTGTGTGGTTGTGTTTTAACAGGAGCCGTGTAAGTCCTGAGATGAAATGCAGCAAATGGTGAACTGAAGGCCCAGGGTGGCTCAGCTTTGCAGTTCCTTAAAGGATTAGTGTGAAGGAATGGCTAGGTCACTATTGCCTTTTATTTCAGAACATGAGATGAAAATACAACAAACCCTCAAATTCATTTGTATGCTTCCTCGGAAGGGAGAGGCTGAGCAAAACTTACTGATAGCTTCACCCCTCACAGAGCCCCAAGACATGCAGCTTTTTTATGCAGTGCTTTCAGTCTGGGAGGGGTTGGGGTAGATGAGGGAAGAGCCTCTTCCTTGCCCCCATTTTACCCACCTCCAGGAAATCCCCACCTCATATAATGTGACTGTGAGCTTTGTCAGCATTATTGTGAGCGATCATCGATTTTCTGTAGGTAGAGAGGCAAAGCATGCCTCACTTCACAGACGGGCAATGAGAATGATTTCTGAGCAAAATGTATTTAACCACCTCTGTAACTTCAGCCAGTGCTAAAGCCAAGCGGGGATCTACAAAAGTTGGTCCAGAAGCCTAGTGAATTGAGAAGAGAATAACAATAACGTTACTATGGGACTTTCAGCCTGGCTCAGGATTGAACAGGTATTCTGGCCTTTCCTCAGGTTAAGGTTAGCAGCACGGTTTGGATTCAGTTGTCCAGGACTTTTCCATGAAAGGATCTTTATCTTGCTGTGTCCTTCGGCATTTTCCTTTCCATCTGTTTCCCAAAGGCCAGAGCAAAGCAGCTGATGGTGACAATGTACAAGTGGGTCCTGCTCCTGCTGCCCTTATTTTTCCCTCTCCTATTATCTGTAGCCCAGAGCCTACGCTGGGTGGTTTGGTTGAAGCATGAGAAAGATCATGTTGGTGTCCAGGGGAGCTGCTGCCTGCAGGGCACTGCTGATGTCTTGAATGCATCCCCGCAGAATGCCTGCTCCCCAGAAAGAGTTGCTTTGCTGCTTGTCCAGAGCTGGCAACTATGCAGTGTTCCCCTGCCCTCAAGGAAAAACAGTGTGCAAAGCTATTTTCTGAGCTTCTGTGAAATGGGATGTGTTCAGCCTTCAGTGACTTGAATATCCAATTCATTCGCTGAGCACATCATTTCTGCTCACAGTGTACTCAGTAACAGGACAAATTAACCACCATGATGAGTACACACAGCTCCACCAGCTGCTGTAAATGTGCCAGGCATGAGTTTGGCTCTGTTGCCATCAGTATAAAATGCAAAAGTTACCCAGTTTCTAACTGTCAGCATCTGGAAAGGCAAGCTGAGAGCTGCAAATCAAGCTTTACTCTTCTGTCTCTCTCATGGTGGTGAGCAGTAATGGTCATCCTGGAAGAGGTTTTGTGACTATCTGCCTAAGCATGTAGGCAAAAGAGTGATGTCCGTTTTCATTTTCATGTGGTTGCTTGTTGTGTGTGAAGACTCCCATTGTGAAGATTCCTGGTATGCTACAGTCATGTAGCTCATGGTGACTGCAAGTGCCTTTGGCTATCCCAATGCCTCCACTGGACATTAGCTAAGCAGACTATCTTCTAGCAGTGGTAGGCTTTTGGACAGCTCTAATTTGAACAGAGTGAAGATTTGCTCATGCATGTTACAGATACCCACTGCTGTTTGCCTATAACTCTATGCTGTAATTATATACTGTAATGTTATATTTAGTTTTCATAAGAAGACACTAATAGCAGTGGAGGTGTACTAAGAAGCTGAGTCTAGACACATTCAGTACACCAAAACCTTATTTAATACAGACAATCCAAGCTCTCAGCTGAATGAAATATCATTAACTGCCTCTGAGGCTCTTCAGCACTCGATAGTGGTAGTGCTTTGCAAACGTTAACGTATTTAAGTATCACAAAACCCCTATAAATTTGCATTTTGCAAATGGAGGGTCACAGGAAGTGAGACATGAAGGCACAACTGTCAAGGCCCACAGATTGCTCTGGGAAACTTGTGCAAAAAAGGCCCAGACTTGCAGAAAGCTGATGCCAAGGAATGTCCATCTTGAGGATGTTCAGGTTTCCACCCACAGGAACCTGTTCACTCTTCAATTGCTTTAGTCATTTCCTAGAAGCCTTGTGACCTCTGTGAAAATGCCAGGTGGGCAGACAAGTGTCAGTCCATCAGTTTCTTGCTCATCCTGGAAGATGTAAGTCCAAATAGATCCAGTGTGCTCTGTCGCACAATGTTCCTTGGTGAGACAATGCTGAGGAGGTAGAGGACAGGGACTCTAACAATGTTGATATTAATGTTGACATTCTAACATACTGAATTCTTCCCTCTCTGTTCATTTATGTGTCTCTGCAGATTATCTGCGTGTTGTGGACATTCATATGTTCAAGGAGCCCCACGAGATCAACAAGCAGCAGCACCACACTGACAAGTACTACAGCCCCAGGCTGATAGTGCGTCGGGGACAGATTTTCCAAATTCAGATTGATTTCAACCGACCCTACAAGCCAGAGACAGACCAGTTTTGGCTGGAGTACTTGATTGGTAAGTGTCTGGCAAAGGCTGTGTCATATCAGCAAAATAGGGTTGAAGAGTCTCTCATAAACAGGAACACAGCAGTAGTTAATGGCTGCCACAATTAATAAATCAAAAAACCAGGCTTAACTGTAGGCAAGGAACTGCTTTTCTAAATAGGGTCTGAATCCTTGCTCAAGAAAATCAGCAGAAATGCTTGTGAGAGAAGCAGGAGCAGTATTTGTGGCCTTCTGTTTAGCAAGAAACTGTACTTCATTGAGCTTTCAGACTTACCCCTGGTCAATGCTGTATGTCAATGCTGAAAGGTAGGTGGAAGAGAAAATGTCTTTTATTAGTGTTGAGGAGATGTACAGAGGAGGAGCCTGTTGTTTGAGGTGGGAGAGATGACTGTGTAAGAGTTGGGATAACAAAATGTTGAGTACACAAAGCAGGACACAGTTCTTACACAGAGTGGAAGAATAGGAAGCCCTGCAACTTTGCAGTCTGCATTTGCAGCCAAATTGGTGACACGGAAGAAGGTTCAGAGATTGTAGCTTTGGGCCGAAGACTTATTCAGGGCCACATCAGAGGCTTCCTTGATTTACTGCAAAAAGGGCAAGAAAGCATTTTTCCTCTCACTGAGACATTTTTGACAGGACCTAATGTACCTGTTGGCTTATGAAGGTACAGGACTAGAGATGGTGAAAAAACAAGTGATGGAGTGAAGCTTCCTGCTGTGCTCCAAAGATGGCCACACTGAATGCCACTCGCTACATGACAGCTCTGGGAAAGCCCCAGCTTCATCTAGAGTTATCTGGGAGTTTCTGTGTTAAGACATCAATGTTCTCCTTATAAAGTCTTTAAAGTAGGTTTGAATTGATGTTTTAATTTACTTTCCTTAGAGATGCAGTTCTGAAATTTGTAGCATTGATTTTTTTTCCACTGCTGAATTATGATGATGTGACCATTTATTAGATTTGTTGCCTTTTAAAGCTAGATGGGCGTTTATCTCTTAAACATATGTGCAGTGAAAAGGTTACTGTCTGCACACTTTTTTTTTTCATGGATCTCTTCTTTCGAATTTAAATTAAGGTTGGGAGGCATGTTATGATAGTCCAGTGAATGATTGGCTGAACAGCCACAAGTGCCTTTAAAAATTTAATATGCATAAATATCATTAGTTCTTTTGGGATTTAATTAAATTCAAGACTCTTCCCTTAATCTTTATATGTTTAAAACAAACAGCTGTATCAAGAAGAAATGGAAAATGGAACATTTGGTTTTTATTGCATTGTGTACAGTTTACATTTGTTTTACTCAGTTATTCTATATTGGAAGAAGAAATTTAACACTTGTTTTAACATTGCACAGTCCACTTAAAAGAACATACTCACTTATTTTTCCTGTTGCTCTTTCCTGACATGTCTGTATGTAGTTTGTATCTTGAATCTCCAAACATGGATAAAAATATCCTCATTCTCAGCCACAGTAGGAATGGTGTAAAACACAACCTAAGCCAGGGCAGACTTTGCAACAAGCTTAGGTTTGAATGATTACTCTGGAGTCAGCTTTGAGCCTGTGGCTGATTTCTCCGTACTGTCCTTCCTGTGAAATGGGAATGGTAATGCTGGTGTCTCATGTGTGGTGGCTGGCAATCAGCTGGATGGAAGTGCTGTATATAGAGGACAGTATACAATACTATTGCTCTTCCCTGCTTTCCAAGCGTCGTCTTCTGTGAGCACCACTGCCCTCTTGCTGCAAGGAATTTAGCTCACAGAGATTCAACTGGGAGATGTTCAAGCTCCTTTTCTAGGAACTGGTTAATTCTCAGTGCTCCACAAATGTTTTCTCTTCACATACATGTGGTGAAAACAATGTACATTTGTTCTCAGAGACTAGCAACAGAAAGCAAAACAAAAACAGTCCACAAAGGAGAACGAAATTATCTGGAGATAATCTGCTTGGTTCTTGCTATGTCTCTTTCTAGTGACAAGTCCAATGTTTAATGCCCTGAAGAGGACAAAGAGGAGACTTCTTATATTCAGGAAAGGACACTGAGCACTCAAGGTTTCAGTGTTGTGCTCTCAAACCATTTATCATGGGGAGATGTGGCCCTTTTCATCTAGTTTTTTTCTGTTCATCTGCCTGAAGAGCCAGTATGCACCTCTCATGATGCTAGCTGCCTGAAAGTCAGAGCCCAGTCCAAAAGCTCTTGCCTAGGCTGCCTCTGTAAGCAGAGAAGGGAGACAGGTACCTCCAGGCAGCAGTTTAGTTTTGCTGTGTTAGCATGGGATGGATGAACTGTCTTCTGGATAATTTTTTAGTTCCTCTGTTGACTCTCCCTCATAGACCAGCCTCTGAATTTTAAGATCACCAAGACAGGGGAGGTGAATCCTGCCCTTTGACACTGTCAGGTAGAAGCATCATAGAGTCATAGAATAGTTAGGGTTGGAAAGGACTTTAAGATCATCAAGTTCCCACCCCCTGCCATGGGCAGGGACACCTCCCACTAAACCATGTCGCCCAAGGCTCTGTCCAACCTGGCCTTGAACTCCATCAGCAATGGACCATTCACAGCTTCCTTGGGCAACCCATTCCAGTGCCTCATCAACCTTACAGTAAAGAACTTCTTCCTTATATCAGGTCTAAACTTCCCCTGTTTACCCCTTGTCCTGTCACTACAGTCCCTAATAAGGAGCCCCTCCCCAGCATTCCTATAGGCCCCTTCAGATACTGGAAGGCTGCTATGAGGTCTCCATGCAGCCTTCTCTTCCCCAGGCTGAACAGCCCCAACTTTCTCAGCCTGTCTTCATATGGGAGGTGCTCCAGTCCCCTGATCATCCTCGTGTCCCTCCTCTGGACTTGTTCCAACAGCTCCATGTCCTTTTTATGTTGAGGACACCAGAACTGCACACAATACTCCAGGTGAGGTCTCACAAGAGCAGAGTAGAGGGACAGGATCACCTCCTTCAGCCTGCTGGTCACGCTCCTTTTGATGCAGCCCAGGATACGATTGGCTTTCTGGGCTGCAAGTGCACACTGCAGTTGACTCATGTTCATTTTTTCATCGACCACCACCCCAAAGTCCTTCTCTGCAGGGCTGCTCTCAATCTCTTCTCTGCCCAACCTGTAGCTGTGCCTGGGATTGCTTCAACCCAGGTGTAGGACCTTGCACTTGTTATGGTTGAACTTCATGAGCTTGGCATCAGCCCACCTCACAAGCATGTCAGGGTCCCTCTGGATGGCATTCCTTCCCTCCAGTTTATCAACTGAACAAAGACACTTGGAAGCTGACTCAGACAACAGCCATACAGCAGAGGCAGCTTGAGCTCAGAGAAGCTTTTTGCAGTAGCATAAGGGTTATACCTCCCAAAAAAATGATGAATTTGAGAGATTAACATGATGGAATACACACAGAAATATTGGCAGGTTGTTCTAAAATGACCTTTCCAAGGAACCCCCTGTGTGCCTGAGCAGTGGATTTCAAACAGTGTAGCAGAACTGTAGAATAACCTAGTTTAGAGGGACCTTCAGGGGACTCATGTCAAAATCCTTGCTCAAAGCAGGTCCAGGTTGCTCCAGCTGCTCAGGGCCTTGCCCTAGAAACAAGTTTTGAGTATCTCCAAGGGTGGGGATGTTACCCCAAACAGTGTGTCCAGAGCTGTAGAATATTTTGGGTGTTTCAAGGTGCTATTCTCTTAAGGTACAAAGATACTTTTGGTGGGGATGGATGGCCTTAGCTCCTGGGAATTCAGTTAGAGCTGGGAAATCTCAATGTCTCTTTTTTCAGGGCAGTTCCTATGGTGAGGTCTGTTTATAAAACAGCATCACAAAAAGCTATTCAAAAATTATTTGTTCCCATCACTGAAAATTTCCCAGAACTGATGTTAATCCATCACAGAATTTTTATCCATTAAAGACTAATTTTGCTCCTGAAAAATGTGACAATGATAATGACTCAATCCTGTCTTTGTGCAGAACTATTCTATTTCCTTTATGCCCTAAAATTTAGTTTTACTTCTTCTCTTTTCGGTCCTATTTTTGCTTCTTTTACATCATTAAAAAGATGATTAATGAAGCAAGTAAAGCAAGTAGAGACTGCTTAATCCTTCTAATTGATAATGAATCAAGGGTACCTGGGACAAATGCTTCTCGCATCATGCGGAACTAGTCTAAGACACTCACAGAATAATCTTCAGTAACAAGCTTTTTTAATCTGCAATCCATTTAAAGACCATTTACACAGAGTCTACAATTCACAGGCTAAATTGTATAAACATATATATATCTGTGTGTGTAAATATGTCACCTTAATCTGTTGAAAGCCACTTTTATTGATATTCTTCTGCAATGGTTCCTTATGCCTAAAGCAGGTTTTGCTTTAACAGACTGTTTTCCATAGAGTCATTATGGGTGAAACTGGCTGAAGTGCTGACATGTGAATTATTTTAATTCAGTTTTGCACATAATGCTTCATTAAATTAGGACCATACTTGTCTGCTAAAGTATGGAAAACAATACATGTGCCAAAAAATCCACATGGAAAAATATCCATTTATAAAATATAATGGAATGTTATTCCAGTTCTTGTGCTGGACGGCAGCCGTGCATCAGTACCTGTGGTTTGGGAGCTGTACCATCACCACATATTTCTTTTCTCACAGCCCACTTCCTGGCTTTAATGAGAGGAAAGGTGAGCATCACCCCCTGGGAAATACTTATTTTATTGGCCTGGGGAAAGAGCCAAAAAAGAAGTGTAAATGCTGTGCTTACATCCAATTCCCCACAGTGGGAACAACTTCAGTTTGCTTGGAGTCCCAGGGGCCCAGAGGAGCCAATGACCCTTTCACCCATCTTGATCTCTCCTGACTACTGCCTTTGTGGTCATGGGTAGTCTTTGTTCTGCTCTTAGCTTTCTCCTGTGTGGGGACTGGGGATCAGCCTGACCTAGGATGGCTCCCACACCTAAGGCAGTCAGTTTGGCAGGAGTGCTGCAAAGTTTCCACAGTCACTGCTGCACTGGCAGTGATTTCTCTGAAAAGCAGATATATGATTAGATGGGCTTATATGGCCTTCAATCTTGCTTTTAGTAGTAGTTTCTTGTACGTGGCTGTAAATCCTGGAGTGGCTGATGAGTTTATATGGTGCATCCTTACTCTAATGATATATTTCCCCATGTCCTCGTAAATTGTTGTCTATTTGTATTTTCCTTAAATGGCTTCATAAATCCATATATATTGTCCTGGTCCTAAATATTATTATGAATGTTTTATCCATTGGCACACTTCTGGAACTGTCATAAATCCCAGTCCTCCAGGTTACTATCACCTTTCCACACATGTGCATGCCTGGACACTCATTCACCCACTAATATGCACTTCTCAGGCTTCTATAAATCATTGGCTTTTGGCCTGAGATAAGAGCAGAGACTTACTGTTCCTTTTTCTACAGTCTTCTCAGGCCTCCTGCTCCACAGGAATAAACACATGAAAACTGCTAAGAACACAAAGATGCTAGAACTGATCCCATATGGCTTATTTAGGTGACACCAAATTCCCACTTATAGTCAGATGGGCATCCAAGTACAACAAAATAACAAGGTGTCCTGTTCAAGACACCCATGCCAGAATTGATGGAGCTCCTCATACTGTCCTACAGTGTCTACAGCCTTTCCGTAATTCCACAGCAGTGCTGGGACATGGGTTATTCCAGGAGGGTTGAGGTTTTGTTCCTTTTGTCAGGCAGTAAATCTGTCTTAGTGGGAAGTATTGCTGCCCCTGCTGTCACCTGTACACCTCAGCAGCTCTGGAGCAGGGCA
The DNA here is from genome assembly GCA_002631895.1 of Agapornis roseicollis. Taxonomy (NCBI): domain Eukaryota; kingdom Metazoa; phylum Chordata; class Aves; order Psittaciformes; family Psittacidae; genus Agapornis; species Agapornis roseicollis. Next base: position 35,640 of record NDXB01014129.1, read on the forward strand.
GCTGGTAGCTAATGGAGTGACTGAGCCATGAGGCATCCCCCAGCACCTCGGATGGGATGTCAAGCTGAGTACTGCCTCTGGGGCAAAGTTGCTCATTGGAAAATTCTGGATCTTGATATTTTGTTAGGAGCCTTCTTGGCATTATACAAGATCAACTGACTCTGGTGCTAGGGTCAAAACCTGCAGTACATAACACAACATTAAGGGTTTATTAAATCACCCTCTAAACTGATTACTTATCACTGCTAAACTATTCACCATTTAGGCTTGGCACAATTTGAGGCTCTGTTTAACAAAGAACTATAAAATTTGAACAAAGATACAGAAACACCTGATAATCTAAACAGGGTGTCCCATTTGGGAGGAGAAAGAGTAATTTATTACCAGTGGAACACACTTCTTACAGCTTGACTGCAGACAGAGAAGAGACCTGTTTGACAGCTCTTAGAATACAACAAACCTCTCCACTTTCTGAACAAATTCATTGGGGTATTTTTTCCTCCACTCTGGAATTCCCAGTCAGGACCCAGAGGAGCAGAGAGGATGGAAGGCAGTATTTCATGCAAAGAAATCTTCATCTTTATTATGTCCTCTTCTTGTACTGCTTCAGCAGCAGCAAGTGGCCCATAAAATCTAGCTCTGTTCTTTAATGATTTTAATAGGTAAGGTGCATGACTCCGATGTGTGTTCTACAGCTGTAAAATCTATAAGCATTCACTTCTGGAACTGAGTGGTCAAATGTTAAGGATTCCTAACTGGAGTCATAAGCAAAAAATATTTCAAGACATTTGGGTTTCCTACATTTCCAAGTTTTTATGTAGCGCTTCTGAAGGCAATGGAATTTGAGGGTAGGAGGAACGCAGGTGCAATATTACAGCAACGGCTTGAAGACACTATGGGGTTCTTCTACAAAAATCAGTCTCTCCTTCTTGCTTGTTTTGTCTTTGGTTTACATTTCCATGTTTTTTCTCTTCTCTCTTTCTTCCTTCTCTTCTCCTCCTTTTTCCTTACTCCTTTTTCCCATTTTGATGTTTGTTGTAGTTATTTATAGTGATTAATAAGGCATGGTCCCAGTATGCTAACACCCATTCTCAAGTTGCTTGCTACGAGTAAGGCTTATCTCTATTACGCAGCTACTGTTCTTGTGGCTTCCAGCTCAAATTTATTTATTAATCTTCACAATTGTTATACTTCCAGGGTTGCCATTGAAATAGATTCTTTACCCTTTGGATGAAAGAGTGTATCTAGGTAAACCAAATGAACCTATGAGGAAAATTGCTAATCTTACTGTATATAATGTATGTCCAAAAGGGAGATAGATTCCTCAACTCCTTTAAAAACCAGTCTTCTAAGAAGGGGTCCTAAAAAGACTATTGAGAAATAGCTTTGTTCACCTCCCTGTCTTCTGCAGCATCCTACTTCCATCAGGGGGGAAATGTCTCTAAACCTCACTGTATCTCTAACCTCTGTCCTACCAGATTTTCCCTCCTTCCTATTGAAAGTAAAACATCTACACCCTTGTGAATAAATGGACCTATACAAGAGCACCCATTGGTGCTTACACTGGCTGTGCTAACGACACAGCCCTAACTCACACACACACAGAGGGCATTGTGTATGTTCACTGGAGATCAAGGAAAAAACTAAACTAGGGAAGGAGGATGAGTATCATCTAAGCAAGCCCTGGTCCCTGTTAGTCACTTGTAAGGAACAGCAGCAGGATTGGATAACTGGAGGAGGAGTGCTTGTGTTGTTCTTGCTGAACTTGCTGTACTTATCTCTCCCTCTCCCTCTGTTGCTGTAAATCTCTGTGGTGTGGCAATTTAACCCAGAATTAAACACAGCTTGCCTCCATGCCTGACAGGCCCAGAGCTGACTTGCTAAGGAGCTAAGGCATATGTTAAAAATAACTCACTTTGCATGTGTGTGTGTCCACAGTTCTGTGTTTCAGATGGCTCATTCTTTTGCTGCTGCATAAATGGGCTTCAGGAAGCTTTCACAAACACTGCACTCTGCTTTTTGCCCCTGTAAAGTGTGTGCGTGTGGCAGCATTCCATACGTGCCCACATCCACGTGCCTAATTCATGGTGCATTTTGCCATGTAGAACTTCACTCTCATTTGCTTGCTTTCAAGGCCTTGTGATGCAACACTGAGGGAGACCTGAGCCCCTTTAATAATGACAGCAGCTATATTAAAAGACAGCTCCTCTATTCCTGGGTGCCTGGAAACCCCAGGAGTTGCTGAGCTGAGCTCCAACTGAACTGAGCAGGACCTTTAGGAGCCCAGCTTGGATAGCTATAGAAACCAAGGTGGGATAAAAAAGGATAAGAAAGAAGCATCAAAAGTTAACAGGCCTGTACACTGTGCAGCAGTGGAAATAGATACGTTTGTGCCATTAAACCTCCTGTACAAGGGAGGTTTTTGTAAATACAGTGTCTTCTGGCAGTATCACAGCTCAGTAGCTAGCATTGAAAAGCAGAGAGTGGAAAGCCCATAAAGAAAGAGGGTCACTGAATTTTCTCCTGTACTCTCTTGCCTCGAAGGCAGGGCAGTCAGTAGCCCCCATTCAGTGCCTGATATCTTCTAATCTCCAAAGGGAGCCTGTAAAAAAAATCACTCTCTGCTTATTGGTAACAGTGCAGCAATCTCCAGGCTTTCTGAGTTCTCAGGATGGATTTTCCCATTTCCGTGTGCTGTTAGAGCAGACAGGAACATCCCAACAGCATGATGTCACATAGCAATTCTCTTTCACAGAGCTATTGGCTGTGAAAAGTCCTCATCTGAGGGCCAGGGCCTCCTACACCCAAAGCACACGTGAACATCAGGCAGTAAAGCAACCACAAAGAACTGGCTGTGGAGTTTTTCAGGCTGCCAACTCCTGGAGCAAATCAGAGTAGGAGTGATCCTGAGCCAACTGATGCTGCTGGCAGAAGCACCCTCCTGTCAGCATAAAAAGGGTTTATCTTGTCTATCATGGCTCCTGGTCCTGACATGCACCCAAACATTCCTCCTGCCTCTCTATAGGTTGCGTTAGCACCAGAGACCCTTCAGAGAGTGCTCTGCCAGACATTCCCGAGCTCTTAGTAATAAGACTTTGGATAACATTGAATATTCTTGCTTAGAAACTAACCCAGAGAATGAAATCACCACCGCATGCTATCCATTCTGAGGAAGGGCTGACATTACAGATATCCCAGCTATGAGCCAAAGTTGGCCCTCCTTCTCCCTGCAGCCAGAAATGTGTGCTTAAGATGTAGGTAAAAGTCAAATGGAGTACTAAGAGGATTTCCTTATGATGTTGATAAACATAGTGCTCAACCTACCTAAGGATTCTTTTGCCAGCAGCCTTAGCATGTAATGCCAAAGTTACTCAACTTTATAGCACTTTAATATCAAGACAACAGATGTGTGTATGTGATACAAGCGTGGCTGATGCTGTCAGGTGTCTAGATGTGTGATTACAATTCAGCTCCACAAGCTCCTGTCAGAAGTAACAATTCCCTTGCTCTTCCATTTGCCATTCAGTTTTTGTTTCAGAAAATTAGGGAACCTGTCCTCTTTTCAAAGAAAACATTGGAAATTACTCACTGTGCTCTTGAGGGCTCTGCCCGTCTTCTCAGGCTTCCCTATGGTTTCAGGATTTAAGAGAACATTAGGGAGCACCAAACCATGCTCATCTGTCAGAAGCAAGCAATGTTCTCTTGTATTTACTGTTTATAACATCTACAAATTATTCTAACTTCTAGGATATCCTTTCTCTGGCATCCCTGCTATGTCTGCAGGATGCAGGTAATACCCCAGAGCACCTCCTTCTCACAAGTGAGCAAGACTGTGCAGTGGCCTCTCTCTTACTACATGGGAGCAGCTGTGGCAGGCATGCACAAGCTCTGAGCTGAAACGACCTTGCATACTCCTCAGCAGCAGCTACCTGTGCTCTCTTGTCAAGAAACAGGTATATTAGGGTGTCTTGTGGGTTTGCATGCTACAGGGACCTTTGTTTGGAAGAGCAAATGTTGAGCATGTTGAGGTTTCAGAAAAGTGAGGCTTGGTACTTTGCCAAACCTGCTATGTGGTGCCAGTGACAGGGTTTCCATAAGAATGTTTTGCAAAGGCTTCATTGCCTCCTTCAGATGCTATCTTGTTCCTACAGACAGTTTTACTGGGGAGTGATTCTGCAGCCTCCCCACGGGTACATATGATGTACATGACATAGTGGAGCAAAGCCCCTGCCACAGCACAGCTCCTTCTGCCCCTGTAGGCTCCTACACAGACATGCAGCTTCCAGTGAAGATATCACTGTCTATTCCTAACCACGTCAAAATAGAAATCTCTGCCCCTTACCACCATTCTGAAGGAGATAAGGGAGGTATTCTTAAAAGTAGCACTTGTTAATGGTTTTCAAGCGTGTCTGTTCAATCACTTGGTTTGCTCTGCTGCTTTGTTTGAGTGGACTGCTTCTTTAGAAAAACAATTATGTCAAAACTAGAAGCAAAATATCAACCGTAGAGGCAAGCTGGGTCATACCCAGTTGCACTACAAAGAACAAGAATATGTTCAGCTCTTAGACCGCAATTGTTAGCAGGCGCAAGGCTCTCATCTCTGCTACCTCTGTAAGCTCTTCTCTCTAGGCTAGCTTTTCTTTGATGGCTTATATTTGAAGCATCCAGTGCTTTATCTTCTAGTGTTTTCTATTGATTTTGCTCTTATTCTAGTCCTTTTTTTTTTTCTGTAAGTCTTTGCCTTCTGTTGTATCCCTTGCTGATCTGAATGAGTTTCATGNTCTTTGATGGCTTATATTTGAAGCATCCAGTGCTTTATCTTCTAGTGTTTTCTATTGATTTTGCTCTTATTCTAGTCCTTTTTTTTTTTTCTGTAAGTCTTTGCCTTCTGTTGTATCCCTTGCTGATCTGAATGAGTTTCATGGGTTACAGCATCCCTTGCCACCAGAGCAAAGTGAGCTATTTATGTGAACTGAACATCTGTAAAAGGGAAATTCACATGCACTGAATAATCTCTCAGATGAAGCACAATAGTCCCAGATTTCACAGATATTGTGGCAGCTCATAAGCTTCAGATTCAAAGCTGAAGTTGTCCTTTCCCAGAATGTATCAGTGTTCAGATTTGGGATTATCTTTAAATCAGTTGTATAAAAATAAGCAAGCAGGAATATCAACGCCTTTGTGAGTTTAATTTTGAAGTTCTTAAATAGTAGGAATGAAAAATATAGAAGTCTGTCTCTCTGCCATCGTTGTGTTTCATTACCCTATTTTTGAATGAGAGTCTGATTTTCAGCCTAAAATATGAAATGAAGAATAGAATTGAGAATGAGATAAGGAACTCAGCCTTCTCACAAGTGTCTTTTCTGTCTACACTGCTGGTTGGCTTCCAGATACAGTTTGGCTCTACCTCACGCTCAAACGGTGGAGCCTCACACAACTTTGAATCCTGGCAGTGTACATGTTCACATGTAGCCTGTCTGTCTAGATGTTTTTTATAGTTGGCAGAGTAAAATAGGCTTCTCTGGGGTGTGACTTTTTTACTATGAGGTAGACTATCACGTGAAGTACTCCGGAGGTATGTCATACTTTGGGACACATTGCTTGCAGACAAAATTTGACTATCCAGGCCAGATGTCTTTATACTACTGGTGTACAGAGTTGGTTCCCTCTCTGTCCATGAGAAATGAACATTTGGGAGGAACTAGCATTGAATATCTCTTGGTGGACTGACTTGGCTTTCCTCTACCTATCTATGTGAACTTGCATGAAAAATCACTTGGTCTCTGCTTCTTATCACAGTAATGCAGTGAGAACATGGTTCAACTCTGCTTAAGAACCCCAGGGTTGATGTCTGTGCCACAGTGGGCACTTGCGTGCTAGTGAAGAGGGTAGTGGGTGCACGTAAATTGAGGATGGGGTTCTTACCTAAGCTTACCAGCAATGTAGCTGACACCAAGGCAAAGAGCAAGCTGGAGTGCAACCTGCTGCAATAGGATAAACAGTGGTGAGTAAGGAAAGCCTGGGACAGTCCCTACTCCTGCTGCCAGGACTACACTCCTGGCAGTGCCTGAGCCAGCAAGACTGAAGCTTGCTGGAGCAAGATGAGTGGAGGTGGCTGCATAAGCTGCCTGCTGGGAGGTGTTGCATGTATTTGTGTGGCTGTACAGTGAAATGACCAAGCACTGTGCAAAGTAATGAGGGAGGTGGGTGGTTTCCACCTACTAAAACTTGCCACCTCTGCTGAAAATAAGGCAGAAGGACAGAAAACTGCCAGGAAATTTAGAACCTCTTCACCTCTCTCTCCAGGTCGTTACCCACAGCAAAACAAAGGCACCTACATCCCGATCCTAGTAGGTAATGTGCTGAAACCTGGTGAGTGGGGAGCCAAAATTACCCACAGAGAGAACAACTCCATTCGCCTGTCCATCATGTCCTCTGCCACCTGCATTGTTGGGAAGTTTCGCTTGTATGTTGCTGTCTGGACTCCCTTTGGCATCATCCGGACACAAAGAAACTCAGCAACCGACACTTATATCCTGTTCAATCCCTGGTGCCAGCGTAAGTACCTTATCCAAGTCAAAGGTTCACCCTGTCTGCTGCGAGCCTCATCGGGTTTTGGGAGAGTGTGGTCCACTAAGGAGAGCTTAGTACCAGGAGACTGGAGAAATGCCAGTTTGGGTCTGGAAACTATGTAGTAACTCTGCCAGGAGGATTTGGTGTCGGACAGGATCAGTCAAGTTACATCACTGACCACCCCATTTAGGACTGAACATCTGCAACCAAAAGCCTGCATGTATTCAACCTGCCATGGCATCACTGGTGGTGGTGCCTTCCTGCCACTACATGACATTTACCCTTTTAACATCCCCTTTACTGGTGACTAATTAGCAGCAACTATGCCCTCTGTGAAGAACAAAACATTTGGCAAATTTTTTCCTTTTTTGTTACCCAGTGGGTTGAAGTAAAATGTATATTTTTAAATCTCCCCAGACCAGACTTCAGGCTGACAGAATTGTATTTTACCCAATGAACTCCATGTGGCTCTAAGGAGAAGGCATGGAGGACCAGAGACGTTTGGCTCAGCCTTCTGACAGGCTGTAGCACTGTGTCTCAGCTTCTGACACTTGTAAGGCCCCAAGTCATACATATTACTGTATACTGAGGTCAGCAGCTAGCTTTTATATTTTCCTGCCATCCTCCCTTCATCTTTAAATCTTTTACCAGAGTATTTGCATCAAATAATCCCATACCAAACAAGGACCATCCTACCTAGTGACAAGTAAGTTTATCATTATTAATAGAGCCCATTATTCAGCTGCACTACTGTCAGTACATTGCATGATTTGTGCTGAATTCATTACTTGCCTTTGGTCCAAGGGAATTTAAGCAATGATTAGCTTATGCATTATTTAAGAACATATATGTTAATGCTGCATAAAGCAGAGTTAGTTAAGTGGGAACAGGAGGGGAGGGCAGGGCCCAAGGCCCATGACACCATGAAATACTTCTGAAAGCATTGCAGGGGTAGGTACCTTACAGCAGCATGCTAAGAGTTTATTCTGGGAGAGGCGGGAGAGTGTGTAACAAAAAGAGAGGAAGCATTGCTGAAGTTATGACCTACTATGAGCAGACAGAAATGAAGGTTTGTGAAGGCATTGCAAGCCTCTCAGAGCTCCAACTTAAGGAGGTGTAATTCTCCACCCCGGGGTAGAGCGTCCCTTGGTGTTAGTTCTGGGTGTCCTAAGAGCCAGTTTGTTAGCCAGCATGGTGACTCTGCAGTGGCACAGCTTCTACTTGTAGAGGGATAAAGCCCAAAGAGAAAAGCTTCTTAAATTGCCTCATTATTAGCATACACAAGCTAGGACAGCATGCAGCATTAATGTGGAGAAAAAATGTGATGTGGGGGGCTTGGCTACCCCACTGTGGTGTGACTGGGACTACACAGGCTGATCAGAGGTGCTAGTTGGTGGGTGGGAAGGGAAAAATCAATCCCTTCTACACACCCCTTTTCCCACCAGCCCTATGTGCTGACTGATCCACTTCAGTTCATGGCTGGGCACTATGCTCTCCTATGCCCTCCCTCCCTCACTCACAACAGAGCCAAATGAGGTAAAAAGTGAACAAGATTAAAACCATGGCATGATCAACACAGAGGGAGCAGGACATGCAGCATTTCCCTCCACCAGCAGCAGCCATCTCTTGCCCCCAGACACAGGAGAGGCAACTTGGTGTCACCCCTGGAGGACCACATTTTCATCACTTGCTTACATATTCCGGTACCTTGATGGTTCCAGGTCGTGTTCCTTGTTGGCTGTTACAGATTTCATTTTCTGCATGTTTCATTTGGATTTATTCTCATTTCTTGCCCCTACTTTGACTCCTAGGTAGTTTGAGCTAATTGACACCTGTATCTGCCTTTCCCCCTTTCCTTGTGTTAGAAAATCAGTGACTGCCTTTCCTTGCTTTATCCCCTGGCTGGAAAAGATTGTTCAGTGGAATGATGAAAGGGTATAAAAACTCAGGCAGTTTGAAAATCTCCTAGACTTGTTTGCTGGGTTAATAGGTAAACAGAAAAGTCTGAGTGAAAAGCCCCATTAAAAAGAGAGAAGGCTGATACCAGGAATGAATGGGGATTGGGGATTGTTACAGGAAGCAGCAGAGTACGGGCTCTGTCAGTGTCTAGCTCAGCTTTCCGACTCATCATTTTGGAGAAACATCAAAGTGTCAGTATGAGCTTTTCTTTAAGACAGAGGCATTTGTGCCCTTTCTTATTGCTCCTTTTCTTGCTGTAGTTCAATGTTGACATATCTTCCCAGCCAGGGATGTAGGGTTTTTCCTGCTGTTTCAGAACAAGTTTGAATACCAGTCAAGCTACAGAGTACTTTGCTTCCAAAATCATCAGATGCTTTCTTATGTTTTAATCCCCTTAGGTACATTTAAGGCTGATCACCAAGAATACTTCAAAGATGCAGATGCAGGGCTTGATCCTGCCAAATAACACGCACCAGCCCAAACATGTGGGAATTCAGCAAGCTAATGGATTGAGATTTCACATACTCAGGTGGAATTTGCATTACTTAGTGAGCAAAGTAAAGCCTGTGAGGAGAGGCAGCATCCTTTCTTCAGCCAGCTGACATATTTGGAAGAATCAGGTTTGCTTTTGGGCATGCAGAGCCTTCTTCAGTTCTGAAACATGATACAAATGGAAAGTAGTTAAGGATAACTTCTAGGAGTTTAACTTAACTCTTAGCAGTATTAGACTACATGAAAGCAGAGAAAGGCTCCTTTGATCTGGATACTTGTAAGCTCTTTCCAAGGAGGCGCTAACTCCCAGCAACTTTCCACCGGGAACATTCAGTGCTTATCAGGACAAGACCTTGCATTGACTTGTGTGGCTCTCACCCTCCCACAGGTGGAGATTCATAGAGCATCTCAGCAAACTGCAGACTCTCGGAGCTGAGGTGTGCATTTCATTCACCCGAGCTTCCTGCAAAGTGTATTATATTTAAGCAATTGAGTATATTGCAACTTTATTGAGTCAGTTACACATTTCTCCTGCTTAAATGTTCTAATACAGTTTGAGGATTAGTAACATGTGGTTAACCTTGGACTCTTCTTAAGTTTTACCAGTCATCCAAATTTGGCCCAAAAGCATTTTCTTGCGCTAATAGGTAAATCCTAAATTTGATCTCTTGTATCATAGATTCCAGGTGGGCAAAACACACACTGAGCTTCACCCTTCTGTTACATTAATACAGGCAAGCACTAGCAGCTGCAAGGCAGCATACTGATCTTGGTCCTGGGGGTGGAGTAGGTTTTGTAGCTAACCATATTTAGCTCTTGAAGCTTTGTGCTCACTGCAGTGCTGTCCTCTTCCAGTGAGGCCCACTCTTGCACGCGTGGATTCCCATGGGAGTGTGTTGAACGGAGGCTGAGTACTCAGGGCAAGATTGCCACCTCCACCCATCTGTGGTGCTGCTGTGCTCAGCGGTCACTGTCTGCACTACAAGATAGAATTTCCAGCTCCAGGAAGTTGCTGTAGTGGGAATGGGGTCCCCCCATAGTGGCCAGAGCCACCTTATGCTTATTCACTTTCCCAAATGGAAAGAGCTGTTCTGCATTCTTCAGCCTTGAGCCTGCTTTCAGTGGGATACCTTGCCTGCGGTACTGTCTTTGCGTGAAGTATATTTTCACCTTATCCATCTTTAAACAGGGAAGCACAGAGGCTAATTTGCTTCTTTGTAGCATTGCTAGTGTCTTAGTAATTTCCCAGGATGAAAGAAGTGAGTAAAAAAACCCCTTAAACTGCTAGAGAAGAAGAACAAACAAACACAACACATTTCCATGGAATTCTTCCATTTGTCAGATGTGAGCCTCCACTTGCACAAAATAATTAGGAGTTGTACTATGTAGAGCACGCTTAGCATCAAAGTAGTCACAGATGCCTCATATTTTCTTCTAAACAGTCTCAAGGGTAGTGAAAGCTGTCAAAAATCAAAGCAGCTGGCTTCTCTGGGAAACACAGAAGCACTTTTTACTTTATCAAAAAACACAAATATTTTAAAATAATTGACAGAGAAGTTAATCAATTTTCATCTGATTTAGCAAAGATCAGGCAGTCTCAAAATAACATAAGCATCTCAGTTGATACCAACCAGATCAATATTGATATTTTTAATCCCTGAAAGAAAACAACAGCTGTCAAGAAGGCATATGCACACACTCTACTGAATGCAGAACTGTACAGAGGAAGGTGTGAGTTCTCCTTCTTTAAATGCATTCTCTGCACCATTTGTGTGGATGTGCCTTAAGAAAATTAAAAGCTCACTGAGAGAATGCACAAAATGGTTCAGTCAGCAAATCAGGCAGACCCAGCCTGATGAAATGGAGCCTAGATAATCTGTAACATCTGCAACATTTTTAGTGGGATGTTATGCAGAACTTGTTCAGAGCTGGGAGCTGGCCCTTAAAAAAATAGTTTCATAAGTATTAGAGTCCTTGCTGGCATAAATGACTGCACTGTCAAGTCTTAATGCTTTCTTTCACCTAATACCCTTTAAATATAATAAACCCAGGACCTTCTACTTTGTCCTTGGGCAAAGGTTCACTAGGTCAGGGGTAATGACAAGCCTATATGGAAACTTCTTGATGCCCCAGACCTTAGAAGCTTGGTGAATACCAACGCTCCACCAAATGCAAAAGTGGGTCTCAGACATTCCCACCTTAGAGAAAACCCAACAAAACCTGCTGCTTCTCTGTTTGCTTGGATTTGGAAGGGGTTGGCAGAGGCTGTACAACAGCCCTGTCAAAAGCATAATAGGAAGCACTGCTCTCCTCAAATGCAATAAAGGTGTCTTGTATCTAGCACCTGCTTCTGTATCATTCATTGCAGACTAATGTGGAAGTCATTATGTTACATAACTATTCATAATTCCTCCCGTATATATGTCTTCTGAGAAAACGAAACTCCCAGCAGGATTAGGTGTGTAGACTGGCAAAACCCTTCATGTAGCTGAAGCCAGTGTAAGGTCTGCCATTGATTTTTTCAGAGGGCTCAGTTTTTACCTTTTTTTCAGCCAAATTGCAGTTTTATGGGCAAATGAAGAAACTTGTGAGGATGAGGTTCAAAATGAAGTACAAATCTGATTCACATTTCAACAAAATACAACAAATCAATAGGCTTTTAAAAGTTAAATGATCCTTTAGTAATTTGCAGTGGGATGCTGAAGATATCTACAGTAGTGAGTGGTAGTTTGCCTGTATTAAACTACCAGAGGCTATTACTTCCCTTTAATTTCCTACATGGTACCACATTACTGATTTCCTCAAATTAATTAATTCCCATACTATTAATTGTTAGGCTGTATCTCTTAGTCTCAAAGTACAACGATTGGTACAGTAATGAAATCCTCAATGATTCTAGCATCACAGAATGATAACCTGCTTCATACCTGTGAATGTCTGAATGTTTCATGTTGTTTGGGGTTATTTATGAGTGCTAATAGCAGGTTATTTACTTCTGCAAATCATGTTTACAGGGTGAGGGCCCATGCGTATGTTCTTGACTCTTGATATAAGACCAATCTAGGATATGCCCTTTGTATATGATTTGATAAAGATCTCTTCCAAGTACTTGCAGTTTTCATATAGACACTTGAATTTCTCCTCATATTAGCTGGTCAGTCAAGCTACATGGGGGAGGGATACTCCAGTCAATAACTTACGTACAGAAAAAGTAATCAAGCCCTTCTGTTAATACATTATAAAAACTGTATTCCATTTTTTTTAGCGCACTACAGATTTTTCTTTAGATCTCTTGACTTGAACTATTTTCCATTAACATTAATAGGTTTGAAAACGTTCTTTGATCTGTTTGTGTGGATACAGAATTGCGTCATGGTGCTCCAACTTTTAACTTAGTGGTACACAATAATCATAAAATTCCTGATAAGATGTGGCATTTTAATCTTAGTTTACAGACCCTGAGAAAGCAGGCAGGAGTTGCCAGCACTTTTGCATTTTACACGCTTTTAAGTTGCGTATCATATTCCTGACTTGGTCACTACCTCCTTATTCTTGTACTCTGTTGAAGCAGGTAATGCTTTGTTTGATGGAAGAGGGGTGCTTTTTATCAAAGATGACTGTATTATATGCTAAGTTGTTTTATTTGTCCTATATGAAAACTAAGCAACTGTGTTAACATTTCTTTTCGGTGAACTGATGCAGAGGATGCCGTGTATCTGGATGATGAGAAGGAAAGGGAAGAATATGTCCTGAATGATGTTGGTATTGTTTTCCATGGAAATGTCAACGACATAAAATTAAGAAGCTGGAGTTATGGTCAGGTGAGCTATTTAGACCTTCCCTGGCTGCTCCCAGTAGGACAGCAAGTGAGTTTAATTTATCTCCAGACTGTGGTCGCAACTGTGGGCTCTGGAGTGCATTATTGGTCACTGCTTCAGAAAGGCAAGGGGCATAATTTTAAAACTGTATGAAGTGGATATATGCCTAATCCAGAAAAACAGTGCTATAAGAGCTAATACTTAAAGATCTTGGTTTAAGAGCATATTTCAGACACTAAGAGACTGCCTGTTCAAAGTTATAATCATTAGCTGAGATTTCCACAATGCAGTAACATTTCTGCTGCTAAGTTCTTCCTGCTTCAGGATCAAAATGATTTGGCGAAAAGAGCAGAAAGATTGATTGATTACTGATTGATTGATTTTTAGCAATAGGTTGTACTGCTTTTTGACTCTTTCTTAGCAGTTTGGCAGAAATAATTCTGGTCTTCTTGGAGGTCAGCTTGTTCATATGACAAACTGTGATTTAATCCCAGGGTTTTAAATTTCCTCATTACAGTAACCAAGCAGGAAAACCTCTTCCTTTGCTGCCTGGACTTGACAACATCAGTCTCCAGTGACCTCTTACAGTGTAGGGAAACACTCCTTATCAGGCTGCTGTGCCGTTATTGGTGTGCCTTCAATAACATCAGACTCACTGCTTCACTATTTTACCTCAATCTGTTTGAAAGCACTAACCAGCCTGAAAATGCCTATGGGATGAAAGAGTTAAGTTGTTGTGTGAGAATGGCAAAAAGGCATTAATGTGCAGAATCAAAACCAACAAAACTCACTCTACCTGTCACTTGTATATGGTAAACTCTGCTCATCTCACCTTCTGGATTTTCACAACAGCACAGTGAAGAAAGTATTGAAGTATTTCCTTAATGCTTTGGTGACAGATCCATTCAGTTTTCATGGCATCCCCCTGGCACAGCCTTGCAGAAGGGTCGTTCTTGCTTTGCTTTCTTTCCGTCAGCTAAAGACAATCTCAGAGCTCAAATTAAATGGATTGCCAGTGTGCTTGCCCTGGAGAGCTCTTTGAACTCACATCTCTCTTGCTTCCTTATTTAAGGGTACAATTTCATCTTTTTTCCCACAGCAAGGCTGCCTTAGGGAGTTCCTGCCTTTGCACCATTCCTTTGGTTGTGTCAGTGCCGTTGTTTCTGGGGCCTGACTGTTATCCGGACTGAGATAAAAATAACCCTTAAATTAGGTGTTGATGGGGAGGAATTCCATAAGCTGATGGTGCCTCCGATATAACAGATGGGAAGCCGGATCCTGAGACCAAACCTGATGTGCATTTAAGTTGACCAAAAATGCCCCCTCCTGGCCCTTCCTTCCCCCTGCAAGTGCTTGTGCAGCCGTGGTGTGAATCAGACTGGAGACCTGATCTGGCTGAATAAGCATCTTCTTGATTTCTGTTTTGGTTTGGGTTTGTTTTGGTTTGGGTTATTTGTTGTTGTGTTGTTTGTTTTTTCTTTCTTTTCCCTGGGATATTTTTCGGGCTTGCTCTGTTCCTGGATTTGGGATTCACTTTGTGACGGATGTAAGGGGGAAAGGAGGGGAATGAGTGTCTGGAGGTGGAAAGTGCTGCTTAAACCAGCTGCTGGATTTATGTCCTGAGATGCTAAATTTACGGCCTATACTGGCTTGGCCTGAAGTGCTTATATTCTGAAAATCTGGCACCTTCCTGATACAAACACCAGCCTCCCTTGAGAAACTGCATTATTTATTTGGTTTTGCTAGGAGGTATTTCTGTCTGTGAGGTTAGGGCTGTTCCATAGCCCTCTGTATGTACTTTCATTCCTATGTTGTCTGAAGTTGGAGGACCTGATTTCCACCCTGTGCCGTGGTGCACTGTTAGCTATCGCTTGCCCATGTGAAAACTCTGGCAGATGTATATAAGGGGGCCAAGCAAAAAGCTTTAATGGAATCAGTCATTTTGTATGGGTGTGACAGACCTCTCAAACTGCAAAGCCATGCAGAAGTGTGGTTCCCTCACTCTCAGTGAGATGGATGATGTGATATTCCTGATCTTACCCTGAAAACTTCCAAGCTTTAAAACCAGGCATCTCACTCATTTTCAGCAATCCTGGATGTTAAGAATAAGTGCATTACTGTGAGCAACTAAAAATACTAGCAGCATGGCCTATATTATGGATATAGCACAGAAGTCTGCACTTTATATTTATGATATATAGCCCTTTATGACAGTGTAGGTAAAAGCATAAGGCCACATACAGTTATAGAGAGGAAAGGTATTGGGTCATATACAAAACACAGATAGACTCAGACGTGGTAATATTCTCAGGCTAAAAAATTGCTTTGACCAGTGACTGCTGGAAGCTTTAACTCTGGTTGTAAATTAAAAAAGAGCATACAGTTCAAAACTGGGTTACTAGTGGGAGATTATTCTCCCAGCTGCTGTATTTAATGAGCAGCATCAACATGAGAGGAGGAAAGGCAAGAAATATGGACCAAGGAATAAAAACAACAGAGCAATTGAAACATCTCTCTAATGAATGAGGATGGAGGTGTTCCTTGTAATGTGACTGTGATTCCTTTCTTCTAAGAAAGCATAGTCAGTCACTCAGAAAAGCCCACAGGGAATTAAGGGGAAATTTTGCTCTGAAAGAAATCTGGGCACATAGGAATTCTCTAGCTGTGAAATGTCAGAAGCTGGGTGCTATATTGTTCATTTAATGTTGGGGTTTTGGGTGAGAAAAATAAAATTGGGCAGGTGGTCACAGAATTATGGTTGCCATCGTGAGTTGTCTCATGTCCACATGTGAAGCTGCATTAACTTTGCAGCCCACTGCGCAAATGTAATTCCATGACATGTGCATTTGGTCAGGTCAGACCATAATCAGTAGGAGATCACATATGCCTGCAACTGACTGTGAGAAATACAGCCCTAACTCAGCTAGTGCAAACAACCCTTTTGGCTTTGATTTCAATGGAATGTCATCTATTAGAAACAGTTGAGCATGAAAGAGGATGCCCACTGAAGGTCAGCCCAACTAAACACATTGCTCTGTAATACAATGCATGTCCCTGTGCAAACAGAACCCCTTTGCCTGTGTGCTTTTTCGTGCCTTGTTTTTCATCTGCAGGCTTTCCCAGGTGGCTTTGACAAAGTTCCTTGGTCCTGAATTTGGTTTATTTCTATTTCAACTTGTGTTGAGCAGACAGTGCCTGCACATGGCCCAAGTTCACTCACTTGTCCTGGCTACCTACTGCTGCTCTAGTTCCTCTGCCTTTTCAGAAGTGTTCAGCCTCACAAGTGCTGTGTTCCCATTCCACTTCTCTCTAGACAGCATTTTCAAGCCAAGAATGAGAGCAGGATTTAGTTTCATTTAATGTTTTCAAATCCCTGGATAGTGAAGAAGAGCAAAACTGAATTTAGAGTTAAGGCTACTCTGCATCCTGCTGCAACAGGGTAAGGCAGCTAGACTTTACAGCTGTTCCTATCGCTTCTGCTGTTAATCCAGTTATTTCACAAGCATTCATGTAATTTTGTAAATGCTAAGGTGGAAGGCAACAACCCTGATAGCAATTTCTTTTCACTTTATTCTTTCTGTAAATGCTGGCAAGATTGACAGTGTCTCATAAACTGTAGATGAGAAAGATTTAATTTGCAGGGCAAACTTCTTATTAATTTAACTGAGGTTTTAGGCACTGCTGATGTCTGGAAGTGCAGAAAGCAGATTTTGATCCTAATGAAAGTAATAAATCATTGGGCCAGACCAGAAGAGAAGTGAACTTGAAGCAGGAAGGATTGCTGTGAGAGTTCAGAGTTTACATTATCTTCTATGAGGATAATGGCAAGGAGCATCTCCACAGCATCTCTTCTTATTTACATCACATACCGACAGAGAAGACTGGAGAGTCTACTGTGCAATTATACAGCTTCTCAGGGATGATACAATATTAGGAGTAGGTCCCTGGGAAACACTGATCTCTCCCTATTTGCCCAAACACCATTAGTAGTTTTGCTCAGACTATAAGGTGTTACTCACTAGTGAATATCCACTCTAGAGAAAGTAATTCAGTGCATGTGTGAGTGATGATGAGAGAGGTGTGTTGCCTTGTTTGCTGAGAAGGATCCATATGGCGGTGGTAACCTGAGCAATGAAAGCCAGGCAAGCTCCAGACAGAGGCAGAAAAAGGGACTTTCCTTAGCCAGGAAATATCTGAGAGTGGTAAACCACTGTGGTGCCTCTATTTTCTTGGTTTATGCCAGAGCTCTGCTGCTGCCTGCTATGTCACCCCCATCCTGCCCATCTTCCATGCAGCGTCAGCAGCAGTCTTGACCTTTTTGGGCTTCCTTTCCAGCTCTTCAGTATCTTCTCCTTTGCCTTTCCCAAGGCAGTCAAATCAGCAGCTTGGTCTGGGCTTTTGCTCGCTTTCTTTAGGAGTCAAATCTTAAGATCTCCCTTATCTTCCAAGGAGCCCTAAGTCCATCTGGAGACAGCTGCAAAATCAATGCAGCTCTAGTAGCAATATGAGAGCAAAATCCTGTTAGAGGGAATCATATCTTTAAGGATGCAAGCATAGAAGTAAAACCTAACACAGCAAGGGGACGAACTCTGTGGAGTTTCTCTTGAATGCCAATATAAGGTTGTGTATCTAGAAGATACTTGTTTCATTAATGTGCATTTCCCTGTCTCCTGCCATTTTCTAGGGGAGAGGTATTCTCCTTTGCTATGCAGTTTCTCCTCAGGAAAATGAAATACACTGCAGGGCAAGTTCTGTGACAAATGGTTTCTGGTCTATTTAGGCACCTCTGCCCTCAATTCATTCTTGTGCTTGTTCATGCTGGATCGAAGAAAATGTACCTTTTCATTCTATTTTTGAAGAAGACTACTTTAGGTTACTTGGTTTTTTTGATGTCTACATTTCGTAGTCCAGGATTAATCTATATAATCAGTGTTTAGTTGTTAATTTTAAAGAGATTTAAAAATTAATTTAAAAATATGTCTTCAAATTATCTTTGGCAAGCTACTTATTGTTCGGCTTCCCAGCATTGCATTGCCTGTGTCTGAGAAGTCCTGAAATTAACAGGTCTAGAATCTGTGAAGGACATGAAGTCCTTCATGAGCCGACCAGCTTCTTGTAGTTATTATTATAATATCTTCCTATTATATACTTGTTAGCACTTAAAATTTTATGTTCTGTCAGAAAGGCTGTGTTGTCATTTCAACCTTCTGGAAACCGGACTGAGATTGAATTGAAAATTACACTCTCTTTTCCCTCCAGCCTCTCACCTTTTTTTCTGCCATACATGGGTGATTATTCTAGAAGAAAGCTTGTATTTTTAACCACAGAACTTTGACTTGACTAAGCTGATGAGCTAGTATAACAACACTAAAATATAACTTTGTCTTTGCTTTCCAGAATAAAAACTGATTCAATTTTCCCTGCTGTTTCCCTTTTTATTTTCTTTTATCTAGTTTGAAGAGAACATTCTGGATGCTTGCCTGTTCCTTATGGACAAGGCAGAACTGGAGCTCTCTGGGCGTGGAAACCCAATCAAAATCTGCCGTGTTGCTTCAGCAGTGGTTTGTAATGGATGCCTAATACGTGTCAGAAATTACTTGTAAATCGTAGAATCATAGAATAATTAGGGTTGGAAAGGAACTTAAGATCATTTAGTTCCAACCCCCTTGCCACAGGCAGGGATGCCTTATACTAGAAATCAAAGCCAGGCTGATTAAACTGACTGGCCCTCATCCCCCGATGTACTTACTCCAACAGGTGCCAGATCAATTGTCCATTCTGACCTCTAGGGCCTGGCTTTTTATGTTACTCTACTAAAGGTGAAATACTTATGTTGGTTCATCTCATTTTCCTAATAATTGTACCTCATTGGCAGGAAAGCTACTTCAAGACGTTGCACTCCAGGCATGATAACATTTTTTGTGACATTGTGCTCATTTTTCATTAGCTGAGATAATTGCGAAAACTCTGCCATGGACAGCAAGGAGGCATGGGTGGAATTTGGGATGGGGAGCTGAGATACTTTATGTGGACTCTATCACTCACCTCTATGTGTTCTTAAGACACTGCAACCATTACTGTGTTTGATTTTTGAGCCCCAAATGGCCTAGTTAAGCTGAGAACATTTATGTGTGCTGCCTTGACCGAAGATGAACACACCGTGAGAGTTGTCCTCTTAAACATGGGGTACACAGAACTTACAACACTTGGAACAGAAGTACCTAAAATAACCAGAAGCAAAGAGTAAGGAGAAGACTTTCCATATCTCCACTTTTTCCAGCTACTAGGCACCAGAAGTAATGCAAGAGCAGCCCTATCCTTTATGTTCAAGATGGAAGACTCATCCAGCATGTGGAAGAAAGAGGCTGAGTCCTTGACTCTGCCTTCTAGAAGTCTAAACTGAGGACTTCCTCTGCCCAGAATAATACTCTAAGCATCAAGCTAGTGTCATTAGGTGATCTCCCAAGGCAGCCACTAAACACCCACTGCTGTATGTGTGTCCATAAAACATGGCTGCAGGGGCTGACTCTCCTCATGGCTGAGATAATGCTTTAACCCACTTGTTACAGCATTTGCCCAGGCTTTAAGAAAATGAGCTGTTTGTCTTGGATGACATTGAAATGGGATCTCCAGCCTCCCAGTGCCACATGCTGAATCTTGCATAGCAACATGTGAAACAAAATAGCTTCAGCAAGAAGTATTGCAACCCCCGCTGCTTCTCTTTCTCTTTTAACCTTTCGGTTAGCTCTTTCACTGCAGACATTAGAAATATGGCTTCAGACCTTCAGATAGAAGTAAGAATTTAATGTGGTTCCTTCATTCCTGGGCTAGTAGATGTAAAGAGCCCTTGTACAGGGACCATGGAAACCCTAAGGGCAGAATAGCAGAGAATTTATGAAGCCAAAGAAGGCTTGAGTATTACTTAGGTTTTGAGCCACTCAAATATTTTAGGGAGGCAGAGTGCTCACCATTGGAAATACAGGATTCAATGGACTGCAGGTCTAATCTGCAGGATTAGGCCATAACTGGGTGGGAGTTTTGGCCACCTGAAATCTGGAGCTCAGTAGGAAGTGGCCAAGAGGTGTTGAAGTCCCACCTGTTGTCCTTGCCCTCGCTCTTGCTCACATTGAAATGTGCTGGTGCCGAGCTCGTCTGAGGAGGTATCCCGACACTGGAATCTTTCTGAGGCATTCTGACATTACAGAGTGGGTAGAATCACCCCCTTCTTCCTCTCTTCGCAGCCAGAGCAGAGCCTGAAGATCAGTGTGCTGCCCTGCCCTTGAAGTGTCTCTTTTCTTGGCATGCTTCCCACAACAGTGAGATGGGCACAACCCCTTAACCCTTGGGTTATGACTCTGAATCCTTATCTTTATTCAGTCCTAGGGTTCACAGGAAGTCGATTTTCTAATTATAAAACAGTAGTTAATCCAGCCAAAAGCTTTTAAATGAGAATTGTGATTTATTTGGCTGGTGTGTAGCCGTTCCACATTAGCATAATTAAAAGGTACAGAGCGAATGAGATTTTTGCACAGCCTCAACTGGTTTAGTTCAAATTGCAGCTAGGAGATATATTGCTTGTTAATGCCTATCAGTATAGCCATTAGTCAGCAAAACTCTTTGCTCTGTATAATCTTACCAGGGGGAAACTTACACAGCAAATTCCTTCTTGTTTTCATATGTGCTGGACTAAAGAAATTAGCTTCTGCTCTAAAAATAACAGTGGACTGATTCTCCTCTTGATCTGCTGGAAAGCAGGAGTGATTTTATTGAAATCTCTGGGCTTATGTGGACAGAAAAACAGATAATGTTAGGAAAGCTTCCAGCTTAATATTTCTGAGGCTTGCTTATCCATGTATAACTGATCATGTTTATTAAAAATGCATAGCTGTAAGCATGTTTAATGTTAATGAAACTTACTAAACTGGCAACATGAATAGTCAGTGTGGTTGTTCAATTACACCATTTTTTTTAAGTGTCTGACCTTCTTTCAGAATTGTTCAGTGATGGAGAATCCATGGCCCTTAGCAAGATTGCTTTATTCATCTCATACCTTCATAATTAAACATTTCTACCTTACTTTTAGGCTAAAATTGGCTATATTCAGTCTCTCCCGTTCTATCTTTGTCTGCTGGGTTAAAGAGCTCTTTTATATTCAGTCTCTGACATCCCTAATGGTTGTTTTCTTTGTCCTTAGATCAACTCCAGAGATGATAATGGTGTGATTGCTGGATCCTGGGACAATACCTACACTTATGGTGTTGCACCTTCAGCCTGGACAGGAAGTGTGGATATTCTCTTGGAGTACTACAGTTCTAAGCAACCTGTGCGGTATGGCCAGTGCTGGGTCTTTGCTGGTGTCTTCAATACATGTAGGTATCAGTGAGACAAACTCCACACTGTTATGTGATTCTTGCATACCAGAGAGAGCTTTTTGATTAAACTAACTAAGATACTTCCTGGCTCTGTGATGTTCAGGAGTCAATAGCAGAGATACTTAAAAAATATATGGCTAAAATAGATGGTTTTAAATAAACCTTTGGCATCTCCTTCAGTTTGGCTGCTCTTCCACACAAATCTGTTAACTATTGGTTCTGTAAAATGTGTTCAGTGACTCACAAGGGTAAGTTTGGGAGAGAAAGTTAGTTAGGAAATCTGAGATGAACAGGGGGCTATTTATCTAGATCTGCAACATGAAAATATTACCCAATAAGGGGTAGAGTGTTTCTGCTTCAAAATGGCCAAACATCACCTAATGATGATAGTTCCCAGCAAAACTGACGTGCACTGTAGCAGCACCTGTCTACTGGCCACTGTTAACTTTTTCTATGGAGTTTGTGAGTCAGAACAATATGGAAAATGCTGGCCTGGTTTATGAGTTGTCTACCACTACAAGATCAAGTCTAACCACACTTGCTCAAACTAGAGTTCCAATATTGCAGAAAACAGGGTGTTGCAGGTTGTAATACCCAGTAGGAAAAAGCAGTGTTGGATTGGTTCCATTTTTTACTGTCTAGCACTTTCTAACAGCATCATCTACTAATACACTTGAACACACTGCAAGCATATTAGCAGTTAAGAAAAACTCTGAGAGTGTAAAAAATGTGTGTTATACAGATAATAGGAACCAGACTTTGAAAGCAGTGCTTATGTCAAGTGCCAATGCAGATCCAGTCAAGCAGTTCCTATGCTTACAATGCTGGCCCACAGAAGCTGAACAAATATTTAAAGCATCTTTCTTAAGCCCAGCTGATCTTCCTTATGAGCACCATCAACATACGCATTTAAGTATCAACCTGGGAGGGACCAGATCAGCTTAGGATCAAGGGAATACAATGTGTATTTCTGCAGGCTTGGAGCCTACTTTACATCAAGTACTTTTCAGACACAGCTGAATGTCTAAGATTTGGTCCTTATGTTTAAGTTGTGAAAAGGAAATTACAGAAAAACTCTCTGTGAACCCTTTCCCCTCTTCATCTGCCTCAGTACTGTCACATATTGCTGTCTCAAGGAATGGCATTATACTTCTCTTTATAGTATACTTCTATCGAAAGTGAAGGATATTAATCACTCACCTTCTGCAGCAAACATGGAAATGGAATAATTAATAACAAGTTACAAGACTGGTTCTTCGCCCTCAGGCAACCCTGGACATCTCTGGATTTTCACTTTAGTTTTTCTTGTTCTGTACATCTGTGTTTCATTTTTTATTTAATTTTCCTACAGTCTGAATAATTGAATTTCATAGCTCATTTTGGTTACCTGAGATAGTGCAAGAGCTATTCAAAACAGCGAGGACCTCAGAAATAAAGCTGTCTTCTGTTCATCTAGCCTTCTGCTAGGACATGCTTCTCATGGCTGCTGTAGGGGATGTAGTTTCAGGTTTCTGTGCTTCTCTTAGAGTCATAGAATGGTTTGGGTTGGAAGGCACCTTAATATCACTCTGTTCTCCCACTAAACCAGGTTACTCAAACCCCCATCCAACCTGACCTTGAGCACTGCCAGGGATGGGGCAATCACAGCTTCTCTGGGCAACCTGTTCCAGTGCCTCACCACCCTCATAGTGAAAAACTTCTTCCTTATGTTTGAAGCAGTTCCCCTTGTCCTATCCCTACATGCCCTTGCAAAAAGTCCCTCTCCAGATTGCTCATAGTCCCCGTTTAGGTACTGGAAGGCTGCTTTAAGGTCTCTGCAGAGCCTTCTTTTCTCCAGGCTGAACAACCCCAACTCTCTCTGCCTGTTTTCGTAGGAAAGGGTGAGTTTCTCATCAACCAGTACCCCCAAGTCTTTCTTCTCAGGGTTGCTCTCAATCCATTCTCCATCCATCCTGTATTTGTGCTTGGGTTTGTCCCAACCCAGGTGCAGGAACTTGCAATTGGCCTTGTTGAACTTCATGTAGTTGGCACTGGCACATCTCTTCAGCTTGCCAAGGTCCCTCTGGTTAGCATCCCTTCCCCACAGTGAGTTGACCTGCCCGCAAAGCTTGGTGCTGTTGGCAAACTTGCTGAGGGCACACGTAATCCCACTGCCCATGCCACTGACAAGGATATTAAACAGTGCCAGTTCCAGCCCTGACCTCTGAGGAACACCATTTGTCACTGGTCTCCAGTTGGACACCAAGCTGTTGACTGTAACTCATTGCAACCATCCAGCCAATTTCACTAAGTGATCCATTTGTCAATCCATGTCTCTTCAGTTTAGAGACAAGGATGTCATATGGGACAGTGTCAAATGCTTTGCATATGTCCAGGTTCTCTTTCATATACCTGGAGAGGCACCTGTTTTGATTTGGGGAGGTGCTGGTAGGTGCTCCATCCTTTGACACATGAAATGGTTTATTTTATTCCAGATGCAGCGGGATAATGAGCAATCATCATCCAAAGAATCTGAGAATTGTCTATTTCCTTCACTACCAGAGGTTGCACAGTCTGTACATGATGCTTCTGAGCCTCTGCACAATGCAATGGGTTTGAAAAGGCTCTTGCAAACATTTCCTATGGATACAGTTTCTTGCAGTGGCTTTCACAGGCCTCTTTTGTTCTCTGCCCATTGCCTCATCAGGATTTTTCTAGATCACAGACAGACACATAGACCAGTTCTCCTTCCTTCTGCACTGGCCCTGAATCACCACTACAAAGTATTTTGCCTGCAGGCCACTGTGAAACTGGAGCAATGCAGCAGAAACCTGGAGCCTACCATGTTAAATGGAGGGACATATTCATCTGAGGAAAAACAATTCAGTTTGCTGACTAAGTTGGTCAAGCCAGAGACACGGCACTTTGGACTGCTGCAAAGATTGCTGAAATATACAGTCTGTAGAGCATTATAAAATGAAAACGCTGTCCAGTGGTTGATCTGATAGGTAGCCATCAATATGTCCAGCTGCTGACCATTGCATAGAGAGGACAGTAAAGGGCCAAACAGCAGTGTGCAACTCACAGGGTTGATTTGAGCTGATTTTGAGTCTTCCCTAGCTGCCAACGTTTTATCATTGTGACCAGTCCAGCTTTCCAAGGTTACAATATTGTACAATCTGGATAGTGATCCATTAAAAATGCTAAAACATTCTGAAAAATGGTCATTAATCTTGAAATTGTCAGACAAATTATTTTCAATGAGCCCTGATGGCTCATGTGCTGCAGGCCTTGGAGGGCACATGAATTAAGTTTAATCAATAGGTACATATGGTACTGGATGCACCCAGGTAATTTGTCATCCAGGAACTTGAAATGAATGTGTAGCATTACACTTTATTGGGAGTCACGGTAGTGACACTAATGAGTATGCAAAACCCAGCAGTAGGAGCAAGGGCTGTTCAACAGTGCAGTATCAGGACTATTTTTAAATAGTATTTTCAGTAAAAATATTCTCCTGTTCAAAAAAAAAAACAAACCCTCTTCTGTGTTTTCTGCAGAACCATGTTGGCTCCTAAAGTGGAAAACCAGGACTTTTTTTGGCAGAGAGACAAAATATTTCATCTCAAGAAGCTGAGATGTTGTGTCATCCTGCAACCCCAGTCCCCCCTGGAGCCATGCTCCATTCCTGTTTATCAGCCAGGGTGCACCACAAACACAGATGCCTAATGATGCAGTACTGCTCTTCAGACATAGTGGTAGCATTTCCATGTTTCCCAAATTTACCACTTGTCAAATGGGTGGAAGTGTCACCAGTGATGTATTCTGATGCTCTGAGATTTAGGAGGGGGGTTCTTTTTTGATCCTTCTTTTAAGATCCTTTATGAGAAGGGACTATTGACTTCAAAATATTGCTACTTAGCAATCAATAGAATCTATTTTGTTCAAACTAACTCTGACATTTTACTTGCAATCACTGCATCTTTGTCCCTTATTAGAAATAATTTTCTGCTTTATTCTCTGTGTTCTCCAGACCCCTTCTTACAGCAGATGTGAAACAGGAAAACTCTAAATTAACCAAAATGATATGCTTTCTATTAGTTTCTTCTTTAGTGCAATTTCACGACTCTTCTGGGTTCCAGTTACTAGGAGACATAACATATTTTCCATTTCTTAAAAGCTCAAAATTATTTTTCTTTGTATCACATTTGGTCACACAGTTGACCCATTGCACCCAGATTTGCCCTGCAAAGCTACAGTGTACTCACTATGCGAGACTGTTCTAAAATTACTGATAATCAGCTGCTTAGGTTATAACCATTGCTCCATTACGTATCTTGAATGTTCATAATTTTGAGACTAAATAAAATATTTAATATAATCTATATGAAGACAGATAGCAAGAAATATTTGGGTTGATTTGATAAAGTTTTCCCATTTCATTCTTGTTATTAATAGTTTCTCTCCTCTCATCCTGTCATCCATGAGCACAATCTTCATATTGTCCTTCTCATCACACTTCTCTCTTTGCCACAGTTCTGAGATGCCTGGGGATACCTGCAAGACTCATTACCAACTATAGTTCTGCCCATGATAACAATGCCAATTTACAGTTGGACTTCTTTCTGGATGATGAAGGGAAACTGGACACCAAACTGACAAAAGACTCTATCTGGTGAGTTCTCCTGACAAATGCCTTCAATGTGTCAACTGTATAAGCTGTAAAAATCATAACAGCAATGCCTGTAGTTGGTTTATTTCTCTGTGCATTAAATAACATAGCTAGCTTCTGTACAATAGAATGAAGGGATTGTGAGTAGACTAATACGAAGTGCTTGTCATGTAAAGAGATGAACCCTAGGGGATCCCACTACTAATGTTACCATACAGTGCACTTTTAAGCACACAGAAGAGCTGGAATGGGTTTGTGCTCCTTAGGGCCAGGCCATTTCTAAAAATTGAAACTAGGAGGATGTGCACTTCCATGGGTCTGGTGCCAGGCTTGTAGTGATACCACAGTATCTATGGAAAAATGTCCTTCTAGTTCTGCTTCTGCCCAGCTTCTGTATTTGTAGACTAGTTTTACACAGTGTACATGTAGTCACTCCTGCAAATAGGTACTTCCCAAAATAAATACAGTTCAGCTGAAAAAGAAACAAGCCAAGGTATCATACAAGTTACTGAAATGCTATTGCCAGATTTATAAAAAGAAAAATCTCTAGGGACAATAAATGGAGTCTATACATGTTTTTTGGAGAAAACAGTCCTCTAACTTGCTCCTCAAATTCTTACTGTCTCCTGTCTGACAGGAGAAGTGTAGCATATATTGATTATATGCTCTGTTCCGTAGAAATTATGTGTGGGTTATTGGGCCTCAATCTGCTCCTCCTCAGAGTGCAGCAGAGAATGTGACCTCTATATTGCTGTGTTCAGGAGATATTTGTTGTATTCAGTGTTCATATACTTGATTTGTGTCAATGATGTCTTCAGTGTATCAGCATAGCTACTCATCAGCATGTTTCATTAATAACTTAATATCTGGAAGTCTTTATATTAAAACTGTAACCCACTCTGTGGTGGTGAAAATGACTGAACCTGATTCTGTAACCGCTTTTATGTGATTTCCATAATCTGTTACCAAGAAGGACTCTAAGGAAAACAACTAGGTTTATTCACATCTGAAGCTCATATCACAGTATCACAGAATACTTGAAAATGGTCAGGATACCCAGAAGTTATGCTACCCCCCTGCTCAAAGCTGAGTCAGCTAAAGCCGGCTGCTCAGAGCTGTGTCCAGCCGGGTTTTGAATATCTCAAAGGATGAACATTCCACAGCCTTCCTAGGGAAGTTGTGCTGGTGCTCAACCATTCTCACAGTAAAAAAGTGTTTTCTGATGTTCAGACAGAATTTTCTGTGTTTCAATTTCTGTCCATTGCTTATTGTCCTGTCACTGGGTGCCACTGGGAAGAGTCTGGCTCTGTCTTCTCCCCTCCCCAACTCCCTAACCAAGCATTTAAACACATGGGTAAAATCCTGTTGAGCCTTCCCATCTGGAGGCTGAACAGTCCCAGCTTTCTTAGCCTCCCTTTGTGTACAGTCTCCTGTGTATCATCTATTCCTTCCGGTTTTCTATGTAGCAAACTTCTTAAAGGTGTAGTAGGTCTCACATCCAGGTCATTAATAAAGATGATAAACAGTATTAGACCCAGTATCAACTCCTGAAATGTACAAATAGTTACTAGGTTCCAGTTGAAGTTAATATCACTGATCACAACCCTCTGATCTGAGCAGTTCAGCCAGTTCTCAATATGCCATGCTGTCCACTTAGCTATTCTGTAATTCAGTGGTTTGTCGATGAGGACATTGTGGGAGATGGTGCTGAAGTCAAAAGAGAAACCAACCCCCATGCCTTGTCTCCCCTTGTCCTCTCAGTCATTCATTTCATCAAGAAAGGCTATCAGGCTGGTCAGGCACAGCTGGTCCCTTGTAAATTCATGCTGACTACTGCCAATCACCTTGCCCTTAATATGTTTGGAAATGTTTCGCAGAGGAAATTGCTCTGTAACCTTCCCAGGGATCAAGGTGAGGCTACTAAGTCTGTATTTTCCTGGGCACTCCTTCTTCTCTTTCTTGAGGAAAGGAGTGATATTTGCTTTCTTCCAGTCCTCAGGAAACTCCCCCAGTCACCATGACCTTTCATAGATAGATATGAGCAGTCTTACAATGGCATTGGCCAGCTCCCTCAGCACTTTTGGGGCAATCTCATTGGACCACTGCGTGTCCAGTTTGCTTAAATAGTCTCTAACTTGTTCCTCTGCTACAGGTGTTAATTTTTCATTACTCCAAACTTCTACGCTGGTCTCAGGGGCTGTTCCTGAGGGTAAATCCTAGCAGTAAAAACCAAGGCAAAGAAGACATTGAATACTCTGGCCTTTTCTTAGTCTCTCGTCACCAGGTCCCCTGCCTTATTCAGCAGCAGATCCACATTTTCCATAGTCTTCCTTTTGATACTGATGTGCTTGCTCTTCTTACTGCTTTTCACATCCTTTGATGTACTCCATTTGATTTGGGGTTCGGCTTTCCTAAGCCTGTCTCTCCATGCTCAGACAGTGTGTCCATATTCCTGCTGGTTACCTGTCCTTAGCTCCACCTCTCATGCACTCTTTTTTAATGTTTGAGCTTAATTGAGACCACCTTGTTCACCATGCAGCCTTTATGCCACTTTTGTTTGATTTACTGCACATAGGAATGGACCATTCTTAAGCTTGGAGGAGGTGATCCTGGAAAAATAACTAGCTGTTCTGGACCCATCTTCTATCCAGAAGTGCCTCCCATGGGATTCTTCCAAGCAGGACCTTAAACAGACCAAAGCCTACTCTCTTGAAGCCCAGGGTTGTAATCCTGCTATTTGCCTTGTTTCCTTCTGTTAGGATCCTTGGGGATTCCCAGTTTGCTAAGCTGCATCTGGTCTATGTGACAGCAGGACCTCAGAACCTCTCATGGTGCTGGTCCTTCTATGGGTCACAGAGCTGTAACGGAGCAGTCACTCTTCAGAAACCTCTCTGCCTATAAATGTCATGAAACAAGACCCAGTGACTGGCAGTCTCACTGTGCAGCCCATTTACACTCAGTAATGGACTAATGCCACGCTTCAGACATTTCACTATCTCATCCCTTCTTTCCTTCTAACTTGATCTATGAAACATCTCTCACCCACTTTTGACATTTCCTTTTACTTCCATACCTCTTCTTTTCCCAGCTGTTTTCCAAGATTTCTTAATTCAATCTGGCTTTTTCCATTCTTTTGGGATGGGGCAGATAATCCAAAATCATCCTTGCTCCACCGAAATCCATATGCAACTTCACACTAGCATTTCATCTCCCATCTTGCATTTGCTTTTACTTGGCTTGATTACTTTTTTGAACTGCCTTGTTCATTCTTTTATCCTTCTGGTGCATTTATTAGTACATGGTGCACATAACCCTTTGGGCATGACTTAATATATTACACACCTCTTTTCATTTCTCCTCTGTGTCCTTTCTCTTCATTACTCTGTAACACTCCATGATAGCCTATATGGCAACTTTAAATGGCTTGTGTCTTAACCCTGATTTTATTTTTAATGTGCCTTTTATTTCTTTTCTGTTATTTTTTTTAAGAGGACAAGTTCAAGGTGTTTATAATGATTTTTTTAAATGTATTTCTCGTTTTTATTTATAATCTCCTGAAAACTGGAAGCAGAGCTCTTTTTCTTTATTATATACCATTTTGATTGCTTTGTATTGCTGGAGCTGATCTGTCTTCAGGTTTTAAATACTCTCAGACTTCAGGGATACTTGGAGACAGGACTTTTAGTCCAATCAATCTCTGAATGCAGGGCTCCCTCTGAATGTTATCTGACATTTATTTATTTTTATTAAAGATCATCTTTTCCCTAAGGAGAGGAAACAACGACAACAACAAACCATATATACAAAATTATACAGACTTTGTTATTTTTATAACAAAGAGTTATTTTTATAAAGCTGGCCGGATTTGAGCCCATCAGTACTACCTCTTCCTTTGTTCTCCTTGTCTTTCCTAATGATGATATAAAGACACTTATAGAATATTTCTCTTGGATGGAAATCAAGACTCACTCCTACTGTGAGGTCCATGAAGACCAACATCAGTACCTCAGCAGAAACATACTCAAAGTCCATACCCAGCTCCATAGGGGTCCATCTATGTCATGTGTTTCTGTGAAGAAAGCCCTTCCGAGACCTCTGCTCTCCCATTCGCCTTCAGCTCACTTTTCTCTCATTTCTCAATAATGTTATCAGTGCCTCTCTCAACCCCAATGTTTGAGTTTATTAGTTAATGAAAGGGCAGCAGATGTTTCCAGCATGTGCTTGTCTCATAAGCAATACTAAATACCCTTCTTAAATTGTCTTCCAGGCATAAAACCCACCTGGTCATCTTTTATTAATTTCCCCATCTCTTTGTTTAGTCTATTCGTAACTATCTCTGTAAATATTTAATGGTCACCACATTGATTTGTATAGCCATTCTTGTTTTCTTTAATGTCTCAGGCTTGCTGTAGAATATGAGAACTACAGAATCAGTTTAACAAATTATGGCTGCAGAGCCAGCTCCTCAGCTGTGCTCACTTCTACTGGAGAGAAGTTGCTGCTACATTCTGCAGAAGGAAATGTTCCCTTCATCCTCCTTTCCTTAATACTCATGTGGTTTAGAAGCAACATCTGTCTGCATTCAATATCCTTACATGTATTTGTTATTTTCATAGCAGCAGACCTAGAGAAATTGCTGTCCTGTTGTGCCCAGCACTACTACATCAATAGGAACCAGTAAGAAATGTCCTGTCCCTCAGGATGAATATAGAAAAATACAGAAAAAAAAAAAAAGAAAAAAGTATTACCTAATTACAGTATTTAAGCAGAGCTGCCATTTTCCACACTGTTATCCCCCCCTTGGTTTTATTGTCCTTCTCTCCTGCCTGCTCTTCAGGTTCTTCTTTCACAGAACACAAAGCCAGTAACACATCTGACTTTGATTCAAAGTGAACCAGTGAAGGATTCAGGGCAGGGATTGTCTCTCTCACATGCTGGCATAACAGTTTTCAAAACCCCACCTACCATAAAGTGTGTCCCCATTCTCTGATAGCCCTCAGCAAAGCTCTATGAGCATGATTCAGCATTGACTACTCTCAGCAGCATCAAAAATTCTCTGAGTGTGTCATTTTCCTTGAATAATTTCTTTTTCTGTAGTGCTGCTTCATTAACTCTCCTAACTGACAAGTTTTACCCTGATCCAAGCTTTCATTTCCACTTTGAAATGTCTTGTTAGACAAGCCTCAGATCCTTCTGACTCCGCTCCATGGCTGGTTTTTACCTATTATTAATGAAATGGTCGGAGTTTAACAATCCCCATTTTGGTTGCTAATATCATTGCATGTTTTGAGGGCCGTATCAGCAGCTATACAGATGTAATTTTATTCATATCTGCTGTAGGATATGTATAATTTGCAAGCAAAATTGCCCCTTTCTCTACTCCCTCCTTTTCATTTTTTGCAATAATAGCATTCAAGCACTGTTTTGTCTGTACTGCAAGACCCTCTTCCAAGTTCTACTTTTCTTCTTGTTTGTGCTCTCACTTGAGCACCAGTAACACTGCAGGAAGTTACAAGATCTTTGTTTTCTACTCATCTTTGAAACATTCTGGGCAGACTGATGGTGCTGTAGTGTATTTTTGGGTTTTTTAGCTTGTCTTTTCCTAAGCATGTTTCCAAGTGAGGGCATTTCAACCCGGAGTGCCATGATTAATGACTCTCAGAAATTCACCTTTCAGCATACTGTTCTGGGCCCTAAAGGCAAAACTTGGCTCAGAGCGGTTGTAAGTGTGTTTTTGGAAAGCTGTATAGTCTAGGAGACCTGACCTCCCTCATTGGCATGACATGCTGCAAAAACCTGATAAGGAATCCACAATGAGCATAGTCTTGTAAAGCTTTATAAGATCTTTTTCTCAACCAAGATGGAAACCAGTTAAGCATGTTTGTCTTGAGCCATGAAAACAAATCTATACACTGTACATTATGGATTTGACCTTGAAATCTCTTCAGAAGAGGCACCAAAGCTTTAGAATGGCTAGAAGGAAATTCAAAGCTTGCTTTTGCAGGCAGACTGAAGTGGAGATGTCTGGTTGGAAAAAGATTGTAGTTTGTGTAGATCTTCATACACCCCAACAATCTCCAAACACAGCAAAGTTTTCTGAGACATTAGCATTCAGAACAGATTAGAAGAATCAAAAGGCTTCTTCAACTTGCAGTCAGAAAACTACAATGAAAGATTATGGCCTTCAGGTTTTAACAGACGAGTACCTAACTCTTTAACCTAAATATCTGTTCTCTAAAAAGAGTCAGATTTTTCATTCCTAAATCAGCAAAGGTCATTATTGAAGCAGTGGCAGGACATAAGTAGACAGTTTGGGTTTGGTCTGTATGCTTCTTCCCAAGAATTTAATCTTCCGGTCCCATCTCTTGTCTAAGGAACTATCATTGCTGGAATGAAGCTTGGATGACCAGACCTGATCTTCCTGTTGGTTTTGGAGGATGGCAGGTTGTTGATGGGACACCCCAAGAAACCAGTGATGGTAATACTGCTTGAATTCCTCTTTAGCTGTCTTTCCAACATTTGAGTTATTTGTGGCAAACAATGAACTGATGATACCTGAACCAGTGGCACCATATGGCCAATGACAATTTCTTGCACCAGATAACCACATTCACCTGTACTCAGGACCTTCTGATTGGAGCTCTAAAATACTAGATTTGTTTTTATTATAACATGGCTCATGATGTATATGCGCAAAATCCTTCGTGAGAAAGGCCCTGCTTGCTATAGAAGAGATGTAGTCCTGTTGCCAAAGATGCCTTCTAAAATTTTAGAGAACCAATACAAGAGACGGATCTAATTAATTCTCCTTCATTTTATGTCTGCAGTCCTTACTAAGCTGCCTGAGCAGGCAGGAGAGGAAAAGTGAAAAGCCACTGTTATTTCTTCTTAGTCCTTAATTTTCCAGTTCTTTAAAGACATTCTTAGGAAAATTGCACTGAGACCTTTCTCATCCTGTAGTATAACTGAGCCCTCCCAAAATTATCTGCTTAAATCAAAACCAGCTGTATCTGCGTTTCAAGCACTTGAGACTTACAGTGAACTTTACAGTGCTGTTAGGGTATGGAACCATTAGGTCATTTCAGACTTGAGTCTGTGTTGTTTAGAGAACTGGTAACAGAAACAAAAATTTTCACTTCTTGGTCAGCAGTTCCTGTAAACTCTTAAAAGAGTTCACCAAGCCCAAAGATTTCTTTTTCTTGGAGAAAATGTAATATTTTGACTTGTTTTTAATTGATCTCTCACTTTATCTCTCTTCTCCCTGTAGGTATGTACAGGTGTGGCCCAGCCTCAGTTCAAGCCATTAAACATGGTCACGTTTGCTTCCAATTTGATGCTCCTTTTGTCTATGCTGAGGTACAGATTTGAAAATTTTCACTACATTGATAGATATCAGTGGGACCATAGTTGAGACAGCAGACAGGGCTCCACTGCAATATATATTTGAGAAGTTACTTCATGTATACTCCACGTCAAAGAAAAATTCATCATTATATTTTGACACTCAGGCCAGCAGGTATGATACAGCTCTAATGAATGACAGAGATTTCTCTAATCTCTCCTCATCAATGTAATAAGCAGGAAAAGCTACTCTGACTCTAATGAAACTTCAGGCTGTGGTCATTTATCCTTTCCAGATTCCAGCTATGCTGGCAAATGAGTCACTAGCTCTAGCTGCTCATCTTCATGCCTTGTTAGCCCTTACCTTCTTCTCAGGCTTGCCAGCAAAGCTGCTTATGTTAAAGCTTCCTTGCTCTTTTCAGTCAAAATGGATACAATGATTTTAAAGAAGTCTGCTCACAACATTCCTTTTGGCTGCAATAGGTCAAGGAGAGCTCACATGGGTGGTTTGACTGACAGATCTGAGAGGGAAATATCTCTATAAGGAGCAAGACAGCCTGATCTGGAGTTTTAACCTCTTGCACCACCAGAGCTGGTGTTCTCCAAATTGCAGCAGCTGCAGAGCAAGTCTCTCTCGAATTGAGTATAGGCTAGGACAGAAAAGAATAAGATATTTTATCTATGAAGCATGCCCCTCTCTATGGTCTCATGTAATCATGCTCCTCAAGCCCAAAGGGTATCTCTGTACCCTACTCAAGTTTATACTGTCAGTTATTCTGGAGCTATGACTAGTAAAATGCATCTAGTCATTATTATAGCATATGACTAATTTTAAACATGGGACTTCAATACAAATATTTAGTGGGACTTAAGTCAATGTGTCATTTTGAGGGGATATAGACTGGCTTCCCTTCCTCCCTCTACTTTCACATATCTCTGTCCTTTGTCATTTAATTTTATAGGTGAATAGTGATATTGTTTTCTCAAGAAGGCAGAAAAACGGAATCCAAGTGATAGAAAAAATTGACACAACCCATGTTGGGCAGTTGATTGTGACCAAGGAAGTTGGGGGTGATGGAATGATGGAGATTACCGAGGAGTACAAGTTCCAAGAAGGTAACCGGAAATGGTGTGGGACCATACCAATGCAGATTTATCTCAATCACATCCTGGATGGTGTATTTACAAACTTCTGGCACTGAGGAAGCTTCATATAAAGCTGCCAAGGTGCCCTTGGAGCTCTTTATTTGTAGCTTCATCCCATAAACACTGCAGATGCCTTGAGAAAGCACAGACTTTGCTGCTCAGAAATGCTTTGGACTGAGTAAACTGTAGTGAAAACAAAGGGTAGACATGGAATAACTCAAAGCATTCAAAACAGTTCAAGACTTTCTGTACAGCTGTTTAGACATTTCTTACTCAGGCCAGATGTTCACACAGAGTAAATCAGTGTAGCCCCATTAATACCAGTTAAGCTACATCAGGTTATTTGACATGGCTTGAATCTTTAACACAGCTCACTTGGAAGCTGTGAAGTTCTCCTATTATTAACTTTATTATGGGAAGGTTCACTGTCATCATCCATTCATTTCAGCTACCACAAACTATGAAAGATGCACCCATGTGATAGGTAATTGGGCTAATGCAGTACCCCTACTTCTTTCCTAAATTTGATTTTCATTCATTTCTAGGCTCAGAGGAGGAGAGACTGGCTCTTGAGACTGCTGTGATGTATGGTGTTAAAAAGCAAAGTACTCAAGATGTGTATCAGCCACAAACAGATGTTGACATGGACTTCCAAGTGCAAAAGGCAGTCCTTGGCAGTGACTTTAAAGTCACTATAACTTTCAGGAACAGAAGTCGCAACTACTACACTGCTACTGCCTACCTTTCAGGCAACATAGTGTTTTATACAGGAGTTGCAAAAAGTGAATTCAAGAAACACTCTTTCAGTGCAAAACTGGAACCCTCTTCATGTAAGGCTTGCATAGATGTTTTCAAAGCTCTGTTTTCTGTGATATTGCTGTGTTTGTTTCCCTGTGTCATTAACTGTTGCCCATGGGTAGAAGCAATTCTCGTAGCTAGGGGTAGGATACTCCATTGGGTATCAGGAAGCTCTGGCCCTGCTACAAGTGTCATTTAAAGCTGAGGCTGTTTTCTTCAAGCTGTTGCTCTCTTACACCAAGATGCATGTTTGGGAACTGTTGATTTTTCTTGTTTAGTACAAAAGAAAATGAAGTTGTGCAGGTATTAAGCTTCAAGGTATTGTTTTTCATACATTTAGTCTTCTAGCAGTATCACAGCAAGTGAAAGAAATGTTCTGGTTTTTCAGGGTGTCATTTACAGGGACAAAAAGGTGAATACCTTGTCTTACCTGGTAGAAACTGACAAGCTCTGAGTGGACTATGGAGGATTGAGTGGTTCAGCATTTTGTATTTACAGTGATCTAAAAAGTTTCTGTGTAACTAGAATGTGCCACTATGGAGCAGGGCATTTGTCAGTTGGGCAGGCACCCCAAAGGTGAGTTATTATTTTGTAGACATAGCATTTGCTTTTCCTAATGGCCTCAGGACTGTGGCAAGAAGATCCTGCCTCTCTTCTCATGAGAAAAGCAGTTCCTGGCAGCCTGGCTCATACTGCTGAGGGCAGGATTTTGCATTGCTCAAAGTAATGAGGAAGGATGTTGTCCTTTTTTATTTTGGACATAACTGAACTATTTCATGGCAGCCATGGCAGCCCCATGCAGAAAACAGTACGCAAGTGCTAAGGACCTGCTGTACTCCAAAGCGCCATGGAGCAGACTGGCTGTAGATCCCTGGCTTCTCCAGCAACAAGTGACTGCCAATCACTTGTTCTCCTTGACAGGTCTCTTGATCTTGGGTCAGTGTCTCCAGCTCAGCAAAAGTGATGGGAATGTGCCCATATGGAGGTTAAGTCAGGATCCTCCACTTGAGTTCCCTACTGAGAGAGCCAGGAGCAATAATTTTGCCTTCCTGGTGCTGCTACTGGTCAAAAGTGATCTCT
This sequence comes from Agapornis roseicollis, assembly GCA_002631895.1. Taxonomy (NCBI): domain Eukaryota; kingdom Metazoa; phylum Chordata; class Aves; order Psittaciformes; family Psittacidae; genus Agapornis; species Agapornis roseicollis. Next base: position 71,870 of record NDXB01014129.1, read on the forward strand.
GTTGAGCACAAGGGAAGTGGCAGGACTTTGGGTGGCCAAACGATGGGCCTCTTGATCTGGGTCTGTGCTGGATCACAGGAACTCTGAGCTTTTGCCTCCATCTTGTCTGTCTCATTCTAGCTCAAGTGACGCTGTGAGCCCTCTCTTCTCAAAGAGAACAAATTTTATATCAGTGACAAGCCCCCATGGAACCACAGTTCACACCATGCCATGAAAAAAATCCTCTGCTTTCTTCCTCCCTTTGAACATCATTTAAAACTGCACATCTTTATCTGGAGCTGATTAATCTCCACAAAGCAGGGCCCCACTTAGAGGGATCTATAGGTGAAGGTTAATAAAAATTCTACCTCTATAACAAGGCCCTGACAACTGCCTGATGGTTGTTTCTAACTCCCTGGCTCATTTGCAGGGGGTCTGGAAATGGGCATTGGGTTGTTCCAGCACAGCCTATCGATCAAAACACAGTGTGGGGTTTTATAGTGTCTTGCATCCGTTACTAAGTATTTGATCTGAAATATTGCAAAACTTCTGGACACTTGGTTAGGTACAGTAAAAAAAAAAAATCAATTTCAAATGCTGAAGTCTAAATTCTGTGCCTCTTCTTTGGCGGGGGAAAATTCAGTCATCTTGTAAGAAATGTGCAAATAACTGCTACACTTTTGGCTGTGATTTGTGCTTGGTTCCAAGACTTATGTTTGCTACTGCACCAAAGATCTGTGTAAGGTAAACACAGCTTCTGCAGGGCTTTGAGACTCATCTAGCTCCTCAATGCAAGAAATTAAATGAATAGATGTTTAAGCATCACTGAACCTCATAATCCATTTTTTCTAGGTTAAGTAAGTGGTTTGCAAAACGCTTACTGAAACCATGCTGCAAACTCTGAATTGACTTGATTGTGAGTGAATACAGGTTAAGAGGGAGGCACCTGAGAAAACAGAACATGGATTTTATTGCATGTGCATCAAAAGTATGTTCCCATCACTGCTTCTTGCCAAGAAGGCATGTTTTAGGTATTACCACCATTCAAGGTGGAAATTAGCTTATATCTGAGCTACAGTGATCAACCTGTGGAGCATTTTGTCCTGCAACAGGACAAAAAACCCTCACAAGTTGCACCATCTCTGAAGGTGATGTATAAAACTTGGTCATGAATTCTTTCACCTTTGCTTTGGAAAGGAGTGCTATCAGAAAGAGTGTTTGAGCAGACAGGCAGTGTGAAGGGAGGCAGCATGGTCATTTGCAACTGCATGAGAATATTCTGTCAGGGGTGTGATGGAAGGATACCTACTGAGGCACTGAAGCAGAATTTGCAGGCTTCATTCATGGCAGATAGTGTATATGTATATCTGGAGGTAATAAATAATTACAATGCAGTAAAGATGTGTCAGAGGCATTCTTCCAGCCCATGCTGCTGAGAGAATGAAGCAGAGTAAGTTTTCAAACAGGAAGTAAAAGCATGATTTTCAGAAAAATGATTAAAGGAATTGTGTGGGTTGAAAACATCTTTGAGGATTTGAATAGCTTAAACCTTCCAGTGCCTTCAAAGGTGCTCTCACATCCACTTGGTTATATTTAGTTTTCTCTGTTTTTTGTAAAGGCTGTAAGGCAGCTCAGTGTTGTGTCTCCCTTGGCTTTCCCAAGTGCAGTAAATGGTAGTGGCATCTTACTAGCACAAACGGTGGTAAGGAAATAGAAGTCCATTATTCTGTTTTTCTTTTTTTTTTTTTTCCTCTGGTGATTAAACATCAAAGTTCACCTTTCCTTTCACTATAAATTTCGATTGTAAATCATTTATTTATTTACTTATTTTACACAAATGATAAATACTTTCCCCAATTTATAATTTACAGTTTCAAGCGTTATGAGAAACTCTTGTGTAAGAGACACAGAGTGAAAGGGAGGAAGAGAGGGAGAAAGGGTGAGCACATCAAGTAAATTTAAGGCTGGCCTGGTAAATCCAGGTCAGGTGATCACCAAGGGAATAGCTTTGAAACCAAATCAAGGAACTAGTTTTGATGTGAGTGGATCAAAAGAGTGAAAACGGGTGAATGTCATTTACCCAACTAAGTTGAATTATCTCAGTGTGTACAGTGTATGTCACAAATACAATACAAATAATGGATAACAGTAATAATCATAGTTAACAGATGGGTGATCTTGATATGTTTACTAGAGTTATAATGAATGTTTATAAAGGTAAGAGGACCAGATCTATATATTCTGCCTGGTTACTTAGTTAGCAGGCCTGCTTCTCCGCGTCACATTCTCACACCATTGTTGGCCTGGGAATTGCAGTTCAATATGGTTAAAATTAATGATTCCCTGCATCTCAACCATCTAGCCTAGGGGGATGTGTTCTTTCCAATAATTATTGTCAGGGAGCATGTGAAAGCTCTCTGGAGGGCATGCTGGTGACAGGAGGACCTTCTTGCTAAATTTTGCAGGCAAGTCCAGTGTAGGACAAAGGCAGATATCCAGATATGTCCTGCAGAGCAGGCTGTCTCCCAGGTAGCCTGCATGGGCTCACACCCCATAGTGTGAGCCCCAGTGGCTGCTCAGGAGGCATCCCTGGTGGCATCTCTGCCAGGAAGAGAGTCAGAGAAAGCACAGGAATAAAGTGGAAGAGGAAATTTTTGCAGGCGTGACACTCAAAAGCTGGTTTTGACCTTCATGCCCAGTAGCTACTTATTGCCAGTCTTACTTCTCACTTATTTTGTGGGAGTGCCCAGAAACCTTCAGCTGTGGCCTGGGCCCATGTTTACCAGCACTGAGCAGAGATTGTGCACAAACACAGCTTTGACCCAGGGAGCTCACAGCCTGAATGGAAAGAAGGCAAGATAAAAGGGAGAATGGTGAGGTGAAGAAATGGAGACAGTTTGGGGAAAAAATCAAAGCCATTCTTTGGCTGTGGGCCACTTTTTTCCCAAGGCACTTGTGTAACTGGCACTACCTATCATGGGAGGAGCAATCAGCCATTAGATTGCTTCAGTACCTTTTCTTTCTTTCGTGTTTCTCCCCTCAGCTAATGCTTTTGATGTTGTGATCAAAGCAAGTGAGTACATGAGTGATCTGCTGGACCAAGCCTCCTTTCACTTCTTTGTGACGGCACAAATCAACGAAACTGGAAAGATTCTGGCCATGCAGAAGGCAACAGTCCTGGAAGTTCCTGCTCTGCAGATCAAGGTAGCTCAAGGCTGTGGTGAAGGGGATGGATCATTATGCTACACGCAGGCTGTTTTGTACAAGGCTGTCACATTGACTGTAAATCTCTAATGGAGGGGTGTATGCATATGTGTGCGTTAGACCTTCAGTTTAACATGGACCTTTTAAAGCAGTGGCTGGCTGGAGTGTATGAGGGTGTATAGGTATGTTATATATTGTACTGAGTATCCCTACATTAAAGGCTGAGGCTGACAGCGTCACTGGTAATAGGCAGCTAAACTGATCTCAGTGGTGGAAGGAGGGGAAAAGATCTGAAAAAGCTGGAGAAACTCAAAAGCTAAGTGACTCCAGTCAGTCAAGTCTTTAACTACTTCAGAAGTCTTATATTTAAAGCAGCACAGCACAGAGGCCTCCTGCTGAAGAATGAAGCTAGTGAGGTGAATTTTCTTGGAAAGCTCCTGCAGGTGTTGTGGAAAGTTTCTCTAAACTTGGACAGGCAGCACTGATTTTAGACAATGCTTTCAAGATTTCAGTGCTTTGCTACCGTGCTGTGAATGTACTACCAGTGGAGTTCCTTCAGAGTTCAAGCATTTCTGCATGCAGCATGGTGCCTATGAAAATGTAGAAGTGTAATACTTATGATAGGACAAAGACCCCTATGTTGTATGGCAAAGGCAAGGCTGAGATTTAGAGTTCTCAATCATAACTAAGCATCCAAATAAATTGCCTCATTCTCAAAAGCACTGAGCCTTCATCTGTTCTGAATGATTCTATTTGGATCTGCTTTTTTTCCTAATGCTCAAAAACCAAAATAATCAGAACACCTGTTCAGGAAGCTTTATATAAACATGAATGCAGCTTCCTAAAATTCAGGACCTTGAAAGAAATCTGTTTATAGACCTTTTTTCTCCTGTTTATTATTTGAATCAATGTTCAGGTTTCCATATAATAATTTGTGTAGTAACCACAGCCTGCTGCAGAAAAAGTCAGGGTTTGTTTTTTTTTTAAATGTAGATCAAAACTGCAGTGAATCACAGAATCATAGAAAACAGTTTGTGTCAGAAGAGATCTTAAAGTGAAGTTTACAAAAAAAATGCAAAACTCCATTTCGTGGTCTACAGAAATGCCATAATGCTCCAATGAGACTTCTTTGTATTTGCAAATGGAAGTTTTTTGGTTTACTGAGCATTCTAGAGAGGAGGTAAACAAGACAGATAAACTCTACTTCAAATACCTGTTTTCAGTAAACGAATTTTAAAAGTAGAAATTTCTTCCAATTCATTACTTAAACAGAGCATCTCATACAGCATCTCCAATTTCAGCTTCAAAATTGTTTATCCTCTCTGCTGTTATGAAGAAAGGATCTTTAGTAGATAGGACAGGTTGTTGTCCAATAACCATGTTTTCTAGTAAAACTGAGTTTGTTTCTTCAATTCTTTGTGATGTGGAAAAACATGCTGAAATTTTAGTAGTTGGATCTTTCAAGTGTGTGTACATACACATATGTATATACTATTATGTATGTATATTACTATTTATATAGGAAGCTTCACTTTAATGTTGTTTTCAGAAATCTGAGGAAGCTTATCCTCCTAGTCTTCTTGTCAGATTTCTTCAGTGAATGTGACTGACAGACTGGAGTTCTTAATGTGAGAGTAAAAAAGCAGTATGAAAACTTATTTCTCCTCATCTTGGTCAAAGATTATTATCAGAGTTAACAGTTGAGGGAATTACATCATATTCTAATTTAGCTTGAGACCAGGTTACAAAAATACACTCAGCAAATACATATCATGGTCTCAGTTGCATCTGTGGATGTTCAGGATGAATATCTAACTGTGATCTTAACTGGACAACTGAAATATGAGGACATAATACCTCTGACTGAGTTAGAACTTCTGAAAGTACCGCTGAAGTCTTGTTGCAAATGCAGGTGGTTAAATGCTGTTGAGAGCTCGGCTGTGAGTAGCTCATCCTTAGCTCCAGTCAATATATTGGTATTCGGTGCAGAGTGATCCCTTAGACTGGAGTCTTTCCAGCTTTTTTGCAGCTGTCATGCTCCTTAAAACTTTGCAGTAGGGCTGCAGACCCCAGCAGAGCAGTTTAAATTTACTGACAAGATACTTCTCAACCCCCTTTAAAATAGTTCATGGACCTGCTGGGTTCTGCCAGCCTCAAATTGAAAGCCCTTGCCTGAGCCTTTTGTATTCTGTGAGAAATGTTGTGCTTCTGGGGAAGAAACAAAACGAAACAAAATTCCCATGCATGTAGTCTGTGTTTGAAAATGTGCTCTTTTGAAGGTATTTTCCAGGCAATTGTACTAGCTGCACTGATCTGAAGGGGCAGGCAGATCCCTTCAGCTGTGTACAGTACACCTATATACATATGGAAGTCAATGTGATCACTGCTTATTAGTCCTGCAGCTTAATATTTTACAGTGCAAAATTTATTGCTTTTTTTGTTATGTAAGGGGTTTGGAGGACAGTTGGCTCTCATGTCTATGTAGAGCACACAAACAGGGTTAGAAACCTTTCAGAGCACAAGAGGCAGCTGGGAAAGATGGGCAGGGCACTTTTTGGAGCTGCAAGCAATGTGAGCCCATGTTTCTAATTTAGGGTAATAATTCCTGCCCTTCTCTTCTGGAGCTCATGTCCTGAGCAGAGCGTGCACTTCAGTGCTGGTGAGGAGCCTGAGGAGGGAAGCAAACTCTGGGGGAGAGGCCTCCTCAGCTGGACATGTCTTCAGTTGGACCCTCAGTTCCAGGACTATGCATGTAGACTTCTGTTTCTTCTTATGGAAATGAGGGCCTGCCTCCTGACCTACCGTGTGTCTTGAGGGAAGAGTGCAATGTGTAGAAATATCCGCAGTGGTACCTATGGGCCCATCCATCTTACTAGGCTTTATGTGCCTCATGCTGTTTTGCTGTGTGCTTCATTCTCCTTCCTCCTCTTCCTTGCAAGTACTGTGCATTTAACTCTACAGATTTCACCATGGGGCATTTAATTATTATTATCTTGTGGAGCATTGTTCTTTCTGTGTCTTTCAGACCCAAGGTGAGCTGGTAGCTGGTAGAGTAATGTCTGTGACTGTGGAATTCACCAATCCTCTGAAACAAACCCTGGAGAATGTCACTCTTCGCCTTGAGGGACCTGGAGTGCTGAGAACGATGAAAAAGGAGTTCAGGTAGGGAGGAAAGCACAACTAGCTGGGAGTTCATCTCCTACTTGCTCACAGGGGGAAGCTCACAAGAGGCACTTAACTTGAGTAATTCAATTCAGACACTCTCTCCTTACTTCAAAATTCAATACACGGGGGAGCTGTAGGTCTCAATAGTAAGAAGTCAGGCTGTCCAGAAAGACCGTGCAGAGACTGTGAGAGCATTTCACCTGTTCAGTACCAGCACTGGAGAAAGGGGTAGTGGTTGTAGGTAGTTGTTAATGCAGCCTGAGTTTACTTTTTTCACTGTATTATGTTACTTTTTGCACTTGACAATAGCACCTATGAGCTTCTATCACAGAAAGAAACACAGATTTATTCTACACATGAAGTGTTTACTGCCACTCACTCAGAATGTGCAAATCAAGTCTTGTGCTGTCCTTCAAAAGGGCTTTTCTCCACTCATGTTAATCCTAATTATACAAGACATTCAGATACCTCAGATGATCTTTGCAAGCTTATGTCAAGACACAAGATGTGTCTCAGATGCAGCAGAGCCATCAGGGATGGCTGCAGCATGTGTGATAACACAGCTTCCCCCTGCCCCCAGTAGCACCACTGCACAGGGCTGCCGTGGCACAGAGGTGTGCTCTCAACACAGGGTACTCCCAAGTCTGGGGAAAAGAAAAGCCACCTTCATTATGCTGAGTTGCACCTCATGCTGACACAGTGCTACCCATACTCTGAGCAAGTTGTTTCCTAGACCCTTCTCCCATTTGAGTTCAGCCTTATGAGTCTAGTGTTATAAGCTCAGCATTAGCCAGTTCCAGGATAACTGGAAATTTTGCAGCTATTGCTTAGTCTTGGGCAGCCAAAGCAATACCATCTATTATTACCTGAGCTGAGGGTCCCCGGGTGTGTGCAAAAGGAGTTTGAAAAATTGCCTGTGCTTCAGCAGCTGCATAAATTGTCAGCATTATCTGCAGCCAGTAGGGGAGGTCTGAGTTTGATTGCACCTGGGCCAGGGATAAAAAAGATCAAAATCAGTCTCCAGAGTAGAGCTGGGTAGAAAAATGGCTGTGAAAGGGCATCATACTGTGTTTGCTTTGTGCATAAGGCATGTCATAGACACTGCTGAACATGACTCAGCACAGTCCACATGAGTTACACAAGTTGCAGCAGTAGCCCTTCTTGCTGCCTAGCTGTGCCAGCCTCCCCCATCCTTCTCAAACCAAAAGCTGCCATGAGCTGTGCTCACCTTGAAAGATGCAGAAGTTGCCAGGTGCATCAGGAGATAGGGCATAAAAAGGAATGACAGAAAGATGTCAGTTTCTTTCAAGTCAACATTTTTCCCCTTTTCAGTAGTGCCCTTGTCATCACTTAAAATAGAAATGGATCAGCTTAGTCCTTTTCAGATTTAGCTTATCTGAGATGAATAAAGGTGCAGGTTTGAACACACAAAGGACAGAGCAGCAGGCAGTTGTAGTTTATTTAAATAATAATCACAATTTGCCTCCATGCATTCAGAGTGATAAATGGTTCCAGTGTGGTGATGACTCAGCATATTACTCAGAACAATTCATCACTGAATCCTCTCCCAGGAAAATCATATTAGGGTGACCTTACTTCATTTGCAAAGAGAATTAAACCCAGTCTAGTCTTTCCCCACTCTTCCACTGCTTCCCTGTCCATCAGGGACTGTCACATATGGGATGTGGCTTCTGCAATTCTTTGTGGGGATGAGACTTTTGACCTTTCTGTATTTTTAAGTTAGCTTTTCTGTATCACTTGGGTGACTCCCCAAAACAGGTATGTGGGATCCAGCTGATACAACATTATTCTGGCAATGTAGTGGCTTCAGGGCTTCAGTCTTGACCATTCATAAAAACAATACGTGTGTGTATATATATATATGTATGTATATAATGATATTTAGCTATTGGCCTCAGACAGATGAGGGACATGACTTAGGGAAGAGCCTTTGGCAGCAGTAATTCCTACATGGGTCATAGTATTTGCATGACAAATGAGAATTAACCAGGCAGTGATTGATGGTTTTAAATGGATTTTAGCCAAGCATGCTTTCACACTAGCAGGTAAATCATTTTGGGTGTTTCTACATGTGAAAGCGCAGCTAGTCTTAGCATTCATAGAGAAAAGAAAGTTAATTTAGAAGTAGTACAGTAAAGAAACAGGAAAAGGTGTGTTTGGTTTCTCAGGGGAGATGTTGTCTTCCTGCACACACACTTTTATATAAATATATTATATATACATATATGCAGAGATAATAGCACTAAAAATCAGAGATGGTAGTCCTACCCTGTCTCACTAGGGCACTGTGAAAATGTGGTCTGGAAGTCTTCATCCAGAGAATGCATCCCAAGTGCTCAAGAAAGTAGAGTGAAACTTGCCGCACAACAGACTTGCATAATATCTTCTTCAGTTTCCATACAGATAGTCCATTGCAGATCATTCCCATAAACTCTTACTTTAAAAAGGTATTTAACCTTGTGCAGCAATTGAAGTCTTGCTTTATCATGCTACCATTTTAGTGGGCATTTGGTGAAGCAGGAAGGCCAGCTGAGGGAAACAGAATATCTCTTATTAAGAACAAAGACAAAAAGAGGGAAAACACTTGCTGGAAGCAGTCTGCACATAATCACATAAAAAATATGATCTTCCTCTGCTTTTTCTTTTCTAAAACTGGGTACATTCCCCAAGTTAGCTATGACTATATATGCAAAACGCAACGCGGTGCCATGTGGAGGTACTTAGGCTAAACCCTAAGGAGCTAGAATATCTCTCATTTTAGAGGGCACAAACATGCAGTGAAAAAAATATTCAGGTAGGTAGCTCATTTAGAGCTAATTAAGGCTTCTTGTCTTGTGGCAACTGTGCTAAGCCTGGGCTGTCATTTTTGTCCTGACCCTGTCACAGGACATGGAATCTGAGAGCCAAATCCTACCAGATGAGAATTTGAAAGTGCAGCTGAAGTTTAGGCTTACTTTATTCTGACTTTAATCAGTTCTTTGTGGAATACCATAGCTATGTGAGATGAATACAGTGGCTAAATTCATAATCCTCTTAACACCAAAGGAAACAATATTTATTTTTATAAACAGCTGCCTGCTATGCTACCTTCCCCATTGCTTCCTTTGGAGCAGTGGTATCCTGACATCCCCCAAACATAATCAGTCAATATCAGCCTTCAAAATCTTCACGGAACATAGTGAAAGCACTGAGAAAACACAGAAACCCAATACTTAAGGCTCTCTGTGCACACTTTAGTTGTAGCAGAAATGGAAAATCAAGAGCAGTGCAGAATACAGTTGCTTTACAGTATGAGTTATTAAGACTCATACATAATGTAAAAGGGTAACTGCTAACAGCAGGACTCCCACAAACACTTTGACCTGTTCATGTGGACATGAAGTCATCTGAAGTGGCCAGTGAGATCTGCTGATGTTAACAACTGTGGGAGGGTGTTTGAAGGTAGGAGCTGACAGAGGAGCTCAGCATCTCATCAGCACTGCATTGAGTTTGCACAGGAATGCTGTGGACACTTCATAACAAGGACTTATTTAACCATTTAAAGAATCACTCACAGGCCATAATAGGTAAAATTAGAAAAAAAATGTGTTAGCTATAAAGATTATTCTGAAAGTGATTGTGAGAGGAAGTGAGAGGAGGCAAAAGAAAATGGATTCATTTTTGAAATTTAAAATTTTCCTGGAGGAATGGCTAGAAAAGGGTTTGGCAGGGTCAGTTCTGAGAGGAATAGAAGATGAAGGGAATAATTTATAGGACACTCAGGAGAATGAATGAAACATAAAAAAATTGAGACATGTTATATTGTCCACCTTCAGTTTCTCCAGTGGGTCAGGCTGAGAGCACTCACTGGCTGATCATATTATAGTTACTTTCCTCTTCTCCTACAGGCAAATCCCAGCGAACTCTACCTTGATCTGGGAAGTAAAAACCGTCCCAAGACAACCAGGTTTACGAAAGCTGATTGCAAGCCTGGATTCTAATGCTTTGAGGCATGTGTATGGTGAGCTGAACATCCAGGTTCAGAAACCATGAACCAGGATGCTGCCTTCATCTCTCATTTAGTTATATTTCAAAATATCATGGTAGGGGGAAGCGAGGGGAAGAGGTGGAAATTTGCTTCTTGTTATTTTGGTCATCCTTGTGCTGAACAAAAATTTCATAAAGAAACCTATCTTGGCAAGACTGGGGAGAGCATGAAAAAGCACCTGAATGATTTGAAATTAGATACATGTAATTAAAGGCAATTCTAGGCCATGTTATTCCTATAGTTGACTTGTATTTATAGTCTTTTGTATTAGCGCTGCAAGGGAATTTGAAAAGCTCCATTCACCAAAGTAGTCTGAACTTTAGTTTTAATTAAGGCCTGATATTTCACTGAAAAAGAACCCAGAGTTATAAATTCTTAGATTGAATTACACAGCCCTATGGTAGATCATTCAGGCTGCAATAAAAACAGGTATTTCTAGCTAAAGGGACTGCTTTATCTTACAATGTTATAATTTCCAGTTCACGGAGAGCTCACTTGCTGGAAGCATCTCTCAGGATATGTTAGCTCCAGAATATTCCCAGTTCCTTGTTTCCTCTTGCTGCTTCCCTCTGCCTTTCTCCTAGTCTTTCATGTGTGCAAACATACTCACTTATGTATTTCGTGCCCTCACCCCACCCCCTATGCTGTTGATGTGCTGTTGTTCTCTTTTGTTTGATGAAAATCCAGAGTTTTTCATGCTCCTGCTCAGAGTCCTTCACACCAAACTTGCATTTCCTGGTCACATCTCTTGTATATGATGTATTATTTCTCCATGCTTTCCTGCCTTTTCTTCTCTCCTGAACCCATCCTGCAGCCCCATTTCCCACATATGTGTGTGTTGCCCAGAGCAGTCGAGGCTCTGCCAGATGTTAAATGGGGTGAAGGAGAGGAGTGTCAGGGGACAGCCTGAGGGTCTTCTCCTGCCCGCCCCACAAGACTAGCAAATACCCTGCACTGGAGCTGGGGATGAGTTTAGGTGAAACACTTGGGGATGAGTTTAAATTAAACCATGCCTGAAAGTTTCTGGAAATCACTGCTACTGCAGAATGAAGTGCTGTTATATGAGCAACCTTGGGAATATCCAGGGACAGCAGCTCAGCTGGAAAACAAATAAAGATGTATCCTGAGTCAGAAACTTCACAAGCTGGATCTACTTCATGTCTTTCTTGAAGCATATTCCTCTGTGAGGTGCAGTAGGGCCTCCCAAGGCATTGCTTCTCCACTGAGGACCTTCTGGTTTCCATTAGTCTTCCATGCAGGGTACCACTCCATCCTAAGCCATGTACCCCATTGTGCTAGGTCAGCAGGGGTGTGTGTGTGTGTTCATTTCTCATCCCCCATGAAATCCTTGAGATCTCTTTCCATGAGGCAAAGAAGCACACACCACAAGCTCTAGCAGCTCCTCTCCACAGGACAGTGTGTAAGAGTATGTCCTTACTGGCAGCACAGGTGAGCTAACTGAGCTTCCAAAGCAGTTAAAAGGAGCCTCATGCTCATTAAATGGTGGGGCTTTATTGTACTGTGGATGGCTGTGTCATTTTGTGGTCTCATTAGAAAGAAAGCAAGGGAGATGAGTTGCCTTCTGCTCCTATTCTTGCCACACATGGCCTAGCACAAAACCTCTGATCAGCTGTTAAAAATAAGCAAGTCCTGGGAGAGTGGAAATGCAGGCTGCTTTTTTGATAAAGAATGTGGAATAAAGCAAAGATTCATACCACCTGATATGCTCAATGAGTACCCCTGGATCCAGGAACACCAGACCTTTAGGCACTTTCACTTAAGGCGTCTGCACACACTCATTTTGTACAGCTTATGTGACTACATTAGAAACTGCAGTGTCAAAGTCTCCATATAAGTCCTCTGGGATTCAAAGGACTGAACAGTGTGTTGTAAACACAAGGTGACAATCTCTGTTAAGTAATTAAACAGCCTTCCCAGAGTCTACATCTTCTTAATAAAATTATCTTCTTGTTTTGCTCTTTCATATAAGCCTGCTTTCCATTCCAGACTTTTTATAACTACAGTGTAATGAGATTTTAAAATAAAGCATGTGTGCACTTGTGTGTTATGTTCTGTATTTTGATCACTTCTTCTACGTGGTAGCACTATAGACACCACTTCCTACGTCTGAATTCTGAAAGTTAAAAAATTCACTTCTAAGCCATGCTAACGGAGGTGCCTTTTTTTTTCTTTTTTGGTGCAAAGGAGAAAACTCTACCTTTATTTGAATTAAAAAATTACAGGCTCACTTAAACTATTTGCCTTTGGTTTTCTTTCTGTTTGAACAACTGACTGCCTAACGCATTGGAGAAGGTGATAATTTCCAGCAGCACATCACAGTGCCAGCACAGACAATCCCCAGATTCCCCTGGAAATTGCTTTAACATGTGAGAGCCCATTAAGTGGCCAGTGCACTCCTAATGAAACCTTCTCTACTACATTCCACTTTTAAAGTGTGCTTCTCTCAGCCAAATATTTCAAGGCATTTTACTAACAGTTGTTAAGCTGAATAATGTCTACCAGAAGACAGGAAGTACTTTTATTGATAGTTTATAGAGGGGTATATTGCGGCAAGAAGTGGTGATGACTGGGAGTAGAGGCCAGGGATGACAACAGCCCTTGGCATCCACAGCCTGATTGCTATGTACAGAGTTGCTCACAAAAAAAAAACTAAAGACAAACCAAGGATGGCCTCTAAGGTTCCATTCACTCATCACCCTGTGCATGGGCTGTCCCATTAACCAAGGGTAAAACCTGACAAAAGAAGCAGTAAGTGCTGTGTTAGTGCTATAGGTACACATAGGAAATAATCAATCAATAATAAGGTCAGATTGGCAACCCCAGATCTGGATCTCTGAACCTGAAAGCAACTGTAGTTCAAACTCTTCAGCCAAGGGTCTCTTTTGGGTGGTGTGAACTTGTGTCCTCAATACAATCATCATATCTCAGAGATGTGATGGGGAGGAAGAAGTCCAAAACCAAACCTGTGCCTCCACAAATCCCACTCTCCAGCAGCTCAGAGAAGCCAAGTACAAAAAAAGTCTGTACACTCCTGAAAGCGCACCTCTGTTGTTACCACCTTGTTACATACAACTACAGAGCAGGTTGCTTCAATTCCCAATGATTTGTCACTTTCAAAGTCTTGTTATGATCAAAAGGAAACACACCTTACATGCAGACCTAGAAAGAATATATTGCCAGTCTTGTTAAAAATAATGTAATCAAATAATTACTATTAGCTGAGATAATTAGGATTGAACTATATTCTTGTATTTTTACTACAATGACACTAACACTTTTAGTCCAAATTTAGTCCAGGTTAACTTGATACATATAAACTTTCTAGCATACTCCCCTTTCTCTTTTTCCATATGCAACACTACGCTGCACCTCCGATACCTTCAATCTGGGACAGAGGCATGTGTAACAACATCAGTCATCAGTGTCCCAGGTCCTCCACCAAGCAGAGTCTGACAGTGGGAGAGTTTCTCTTCCTCTTTGCACAACTGAAAATTTCTTCCTTCTCACCCTATGATCCACCTGAAGTCATTTTTAGAGCCATACTAATACACTCCACATCTTTCTCTTCCTCCATTGGTTCTTAACTCCACAATAGGGATAACTGGCTTGTGGCAGCCAAGTGTTCATGGCGATGTCGCTTTTTGATCCTTTGATGTCAACTCTTCCTATCATTGTGAAGCAGAATTCACCAAGCTTTGGATTGTTCACCCACTAATAGGGAACGTGAGCTGAGCTTAAGACCATCGTGAGACAGGTTAGTTTTACCCTACTTCTGTTGTGTTGTTGCAATAGTAATCCTGCTCAGTACGAGAGGAACTGCAGGTTCAGACCCCTGGTGTGTGCACTTGGCTGAGGAGCCACTGGAACGAGGCTACCATCTATGGGCTGATGGCTGAACACCTCTAAGTCAGAATCCCACCTAGGCGTAGTGATACTGCAGCACCACCAGCGCCTCGGTGGGCTTGTGATAGCAGTATGACCCAGGATGACCCAGGTAATGACAGTCTTGCTCAGAACGTGTGGGCTTAAAAGAGAAGGAAAACTCCTACCTTCAAACCCAGGCTGATGGAGCTCATCTAGCCTTGTATGGTCTTCCATCAAAGAGAAGGACACTATTACAAAACCTACGACCTGAGGACTTTTCTCTCACTGTCCTAGCTAGCTAGGCTGTGGCAGATAAACCTCAGGTGTAAAGGGTGGGACCAGTTCTGCACACGCTGCACCTCTCCTAACAAACCCACTGCACAGGCTGGCAGGGCTCACTGTCACCTGTCTATATGGACAGGAGAAGTTCAAAACGGCAGGTGACAAGGGGCATTGGAAACTGCAGATCCAACCTTGCATGTGGGCAGATCAGGCATGGGTAGCTCAAGATTACTCAGGAGTCAACAGTCCTGATCGGACACTCCCTTATTGCCTAAGCACCCTTTTCCAACCAGATTTGTATATCCCACATGCCCTTGGTCATCATGCTTGTAGAAAGCGTGGTTAAAGCCCTTCCCAAATCTTCACTCGTGAAGCCAAGCCAGCAATCAATCAGATCCAAATTCACAATGGTATGAGTTTTATGTATGTTGTATACTCATATGTTTGTTCTTCTTTGTTACATTAAGATTTGTCTTACAACTGCTAATGCTGTACCTTTTGATGACCAGTAATTAACTGCTGGTGAGCTATTTGTAGCTTGAGGCCTCCAACATCATCTTGCACCTGTGCTGCCAGGGTCCCTGTTATCCCATGCTAGCAAACTTTTATGTTACATTTTACTTTGGGGTCATGAAAAGTTCATTCTACACAGAATAACTACCTGCTATTACTGTCTAACAGTTACAAAAAGTACACATAACAACAAACATTTTATCATGTAATCAAATAAAGCAAAGAAAAGGTTAAAACAAAGTCACTAGGAGATACCAGGTCGTTAGATAATTGCTCTTGCAGCTAAACAAATCAGGGTAAAAATCATGACAAGTCCTAAGGCCTCTGTTGCTAGCTTATCACCAGTCTGTGACCTTTCACAAGCAGCATCTTATTTGTGGGAAAAAAAATCAGAGAATGTGACTGAGCATTGACTTTCCTAGTGACCAGTACTACAAGTGATAATTGGTTTAAACTGAAACTAATCAATCAATGCTCTGCCAAATGGGTGACACCCCTGACCCCCCCACTCTTTTCTCTCCTGCTGGGAACTTACATACTGCCCTTTCCACAGCATATTGCTTCCATGTTTGTCCTTACGTTTTCTGAGGAGGAGGTACAAGCTGCTGATGCTAGCTTCTGAACCTGAGTGACAGTGTAATGGAGGAAAATATCCAGATCAGAGGGGGTGGGAAAAGTGTCTGAGCTTCTTCAAGCTATAATTGATAGCCCCCTTATGACAGAGGAGATTCAGAAGTACACTGTGAGTGCTTGCGTGATAGGTGGTAGTGAGTAGGAATGTGATATATACATTAATGTACACTGGAACAGCAACTGTAATGGAAGACAGTCCCTGAGAGAAGCCAAGAAATTTTGCTGTGCAGGTGAAAGGGATTTACTTAGTGCTTAAAGACACAGTTTAAAAAGCTGAGTTGAATATTGAGGAAAAGCATGCAAAGAGAAGACTCCTGGTGGGGTGATGTGAAGAAGACCAGAGGACTGTGTTGCCTTATGCAGGGAATCAGCAAGAGAGACTGGCAGTGGTGGCAGAAGGCAGACCTTGTGGCTATCAGTGGAGCTGAATGTAGACTGGTAGCACAGGGATTCACCTTCTGCACAGGCAGGTTAGTAAACCTTTGCTGAGGACCACAGCAGGGCTCAGGAGCAGGCTTTGTCTGCAAGGCTGGCAGATCATGGGGAGGGGGAAGTCAGAAAGTGGGTTGGGTGATGGAAACCTGGGCTCTGCAAGGCAGTCAGCAGTTGCAAATGAACTGTGTGGCTGAGTGTGCACTACAAGGAGATTCAGGCTGGGCTCAGCGTTTTCCTGAAGTCACCTGCAGCCCAGCTGAACCAAGGTTGTGTTTATCTGGCCTCTGCAGTTTTGCCCTCCAAATAAAAGGGCCTCTTCATAACTCCTTGCACAACTCCTACTCAGGTTTTGGCTAACACAGTGCTCATGCTAGGACCTGATGTATGCTGGGACCTGCACCATTAGGTCAAAGCCAGAGCAACTTATAGGCAGGGTGTGATGGACAGGAATAAGTAGAGGTCATTTTAAGCTGTTATCACCTGCAGCTTTCTGTCTCCTGCAGCCATAATCCCTGTGTATTGATTGTGTGACAGTTTCTTCAGCATCCACTTACTTCTGGAAATGTTGCTGATCAAACGTCCAAGCTGGAGGTTATAAATATATCAGCTTTCCCAAAAATCTTTTGAAGTGGATCCAACAGTAGCCTTTGTGGAGGCTTTTGTGCATCCAGGTGTGGTAGAGGGGATACCCACAAGGTGATGGAGAAAGAAGAATGAGCACTCACTGTGGATTAGGTAACTATTTTACTCACTGCTGCATGAGTTATGTATTAGAGAACTTGAGTTAGAAACATTAAATGATGAATCAGTGTTTTTGCATGTTAAGACCAGTCTGCACAAAGGGGATTTAGACCTTGTTTGATGCGTTTGTTTTCTTTCATAGTGCTTTCATAAAATAAAATCCAAGTGACTCGAATGTATGAAGCCACCCTTGATTATGAGAAGTAGGAAACATCTCATCTAGAAAAAGTGTAGTAGCAATGAGTGGCATTGCAGATACAGCCATTTTGCTTATGCTACAGGGGTCTCCTTATTGGGCACAACTGCAATGCAGTCTCTCTGGTAGCTTTGGTGGCTTTTTCTTTCATGAGCTTTTGCAGCTTTATTAGCTTTTAGCATCTACGACACACTTGGGCAAGGAGTTCCCCAGGTGTGCTACTAACAGATATGAAGAAACGTTTGGACATCATTTTCCTACTGGCCTCCTTTGAGGCTGTGCATCTCTGGTACTGGAATAATCAGGGAAAACTTCCCTCTCTAACATGTGCTCTATAATTTCATAGACTTCTGTACTGTATTTTCCCTAAATCACATTTATCTTTTTCAGTCCTACCTCAATCACTTTGTACATAGAAACTGTCCCACAGCTGTCATCAGTCTGATTTCTCTCCTCTGAACTTCTCCCGTTAGTATGTCACTTGTACCATTTAAATCCCATAAAGCTGTTTTAAGCATGTGTATTCTGAAAGGATACTGCAAATGAGAGAATGGCCTACCTGAGTAGGGAGAATGTGGGTCTCTTAGGATCTAGATTCATCAGGTTAAACCTGAACACAGTTGTGGCTCAAATGGAGCCAAAATCTGCCTTGGTTACAAGCTCTGTACAATTACAGTTGAACATAATTTATTCCTGTTCAGGTGTTGTTTCTTGAAATCCTCACTCTCTCGTACAACCACCAGTGTGACTGCCTTTGAAAAGACGCATGTCTCCTTTTAACCAAATGCAATTCCATCCTTAGTGATATACACTGGCTCCAAATCCCATTTGCAGCTGTACAAGTTTACCCTGCTGTTTGCTTTAAAGTTTGTTGTCCTCTACAAAGCAAACAACTTGAGCTAATTTAGGAACTGTTATAAAGATGGTGTTCCAAAGCCTCTGCTACCTAAACAGTTTAAGTTCATTGGAAGGCATTTTCCTGCACTAAGAAGCTTTTCACAAGGCCATTATAAACCCCACTGCAACATGCTAGTGAATTATTTTCTGCTTTTCAGCTGGTTAAGTAAAGTAGCCACAGTTTTTGCATTATAAAGCAATACTTTGTGTTCCAATCAGCTAGCTCTGAAAAAGCTTATAACTAATAAAGCCTATTCCAAAACTTTTGTTTGCCTTATCAGTGTTACTGGTGCCCAGGAGAAAAATGCCTTTGTGTTCAGAGGCACTTAGCATTGGGGAAACGTCATAATCGAACTGCAAATTAGCTAACATCCAACTATGTTTACAACTGAAGGTGTGAGGTTAGGTAAATGGGAAAAGCCATCATTCTGAGGGGGAAGTGGGAGGGTAGGGAAAGAGACAAGACTGTGGGGGTCAGGAGTATAAGCAAGCAAACTAAACATTGTCTTACTGCTGTCTTTCTAGTGAGGCTGTGTAACGTCAGCATGATTTCAAGACCAGCTGTAAGGTCTTATGCCAGATACCATTACTAATAGCTTGAGTATTTCAGTGTGTTAGAGCAGTGTGAATTTGTTCTATCATATCTTCTGTATTGAACACAAAATGGGTATTACATGGCCTCTAAACAAAAACTGCCAAGAGAGGCCATGCTGGGTTTTAGAGCAAGTGCAGCACTATGCAATTAATAAGAAGCATGAAACAGTCCCTACAGTATAGCATCCCAGTAGACCAATCTGATTGAAAAGCAAGTGAGGTTTATTTTTTCTTCTTTTGTCTCCATGAATGTCTTTTCCTGACAAGAATATTTTTACATAGATCTTCTTTAGCTACTTTTCATTCTTCAAAGCACCATGTGTTTGGGAACTCCTGTAACAGATTGTATAATTTCTGCTTCTGTTTATTTTTCTGGATTTTCTACTTCTGATACGGTTTTGCCACTGATGCCAGCCCAACTTGTACCTGACCCATCAGGATGCCACTGCACAATGTACTCAGTGGTTTGATTTGCTGCTCTATCAGATCCTGAACAATTATGCAATTATGAGAAGCTACATTTAATGGTATTTGAAGAAAGAACAAGCTAAGACTTTATAGAAAGAAGTGAGTAGGGGGAGGGAAAGTGCTGCATTTCACTTATCTGCTTTATTGGAACTGCTCTGTGCAATGTTGCTCACATCTGTACATCTCCTACATCCCAAAGGGCCTGAGGCTATGAACACTTAACAGAAGCACAGTTAACAGTGTTTTTCCTAGCTGGACTGCAAGCCTTGGGTACAGTGTTCTCCTGAGCATACTCATAGCATCCAGAGCAGTTGTGACCAAGATGGGAAGGTGACACATATCCTTGCAGTGACAGAGGAGGGCTAAGCACAAGATGTCCCGAAAGCCTTCTGTCCTCTCCACTGCCTCAGAGGTACTTCACATGAGCTTAGTGCCAGAATTGAAAGGCCTTGAAAAAGGTAATACTTGAATAGACTTTCAGCCACTACAGTTTGTTCACCCAGTGTGTCTCTTTTGCATAAAACTTGTCACTGGAAGAGAGGCACTTAGGAACAAACTGTGGGGTAAAATAATACTGCTGGCAGGCCACGTGCTGCCCATTCAGCGGCAGGCTAAAACTGCAGGTTTTCCAAGATTTTCACAGCTGTGTTCCCCCTGATTCTGTCTGGTTTGTGCACAGTGGGCAGCTCGGACCTGTCCAAGTATGTAAAGACAGTCTGAGTACTAGGTACTCACCTTAACCTACTCTTGCTGCATCTATGTAGAAGATGTTAGCCGGTCACAAAGTCATGTGCTACAGGAATGTATGACAGATGCTACGTCAGCCCCCTTGCAAGGCAATGATCATTGTTGTATAAACCAATTACACACTTTTTTCCACAGGAATAGTCCCTCCCTTGGCAGATGGATGGTGCAGGAAGGAGGCCTGTGAAGTAAGCGCAACCACCTCTCTGCTGGATCCCAGTCTCATCTCCTGCAGAAGTGGGAGAAAACAGTGAATAAGGGAGAGGATTGGCAGAAGAACAAGATGAGGGCCATGATTGTTTAAGCTCTGCGTGCCCTCACTGGCACTGCACTCTTCTGGCAGTGGGCTGGTAGGTCCATCTCGGATGAGTGATTAGATGTTTGCAGCTCTGGATGATGGATAACACGCACGGGGCTCCTGCAGGCAGAGGCAGAGTATTCATTGCTGTGGGAGAAGTTAATGAGGGTCACACGCTGAATCCATAAAATGCAGCAGGAAGTCTAACTCCTCTCAAAAAATCAGCTGTTAATTGAGCATTCTCAATTTTTTGAGGTAAATTTTGGCTTCTCTCTACTCTGTGCATTACAGGGCTTATTGGAAAAGTGTAGTCATGGAGTACAACAGAAAACCCATGAAAAAAAGAGTAACTCTGCTTGGAGTAGGTTGTCTGTACTAGCTGTTTAAGAGTGGGAGTACCTCCTGCTGCTTTTGGTGGGACAGTAGTGGCTGACACTGCAATAGCTAACTTCACAAGGACTTCATTGTACAGTTCTTACAATCTTTTACTTTAATGACTCATTATAGCAATTAAAGTTACATATCTGGACAGTTGAACATTCTAATCTTCCATGAGGATCAGAGCTTTCAGGCTGAAACACACCCAGCCTGGTGTGTTTCCCTAAGGGAAAGTCACCACCACCAAGTTTGCTGGACTTGCACAGTCTAGATGAGCATGCATAACACAGTCCAGAGGCTGTCAGTCCTTCATCCCTGAGCCTACTACCTCAGCATGATGGAGCTGAAGCCTGGACTTAAAGGTTGGTGTGGCTGAGAGGTAGCTGAGATTAGTTTGGCAAGCACCTGTAGCAGTAGAGATCAGAAATCCTTTCCTGTCACCTTTCTTGGCAGTGAAGTTTCATCACAGTGATCGTTGAGGGGGGAAAGAGAGATTTGACTTTGTGTTTCTGTCTCTGTCCCTTGAAAATTGAATAAGAAACATGTGAAAACATCAAATAATTAAAAGAAAACAGTGGGTTCCTCTTCTTTTTTTATTTATTGTGCTTCATGAATTTTGAGGCATATTGTTGTCTGGCTGGGTTGAAGTAGATCCATTTACTATTGCAATCTACCCTAATTGATTGATGGCTTTGCTTTGCAAGCAAAGATTTGGAAAGGGCTTTACCCACGCTTACTACAAGCACGGTGACCAAGGGCATGTGGGATAGGTAAATCTGGTTGGAAAAAAGGCTGCTTAGGCGATCAGGAAGTTTCCAACCAGGACTGTCATCTCCTGAGGCAATCTCAAGCGACCAAAGCCCTGATCTGCCTGCATGCAAGGTTGAATCTGCAGCTTCCAATACACCTTGTCACTTGCCATTTCAACCCTTGCCTGTCCATACAGACAAGTGACAGTAAGCCCTTCCAGCGTGCGCAGTGGATTTAGGCTACTGATAAATGACATGGGGACAATGAAGTCATGAAGCTCTGTACAATCGGAAAAAACTGAACCCACTGCTGAAGCCAGAGAAAGAGGGAAACGTTTGCTAATGAGACAATCATCTGTAGATGCCCTGCAGATGATTTTGGGACATCCCTGTGCAAGCCAGTTCTCTGTTTTATGCCCTGGTTTTACAGGTAGGAAGGGATCACACTGCTTGCAAGCATTGCCTTAAGTCAAGGACCAGCACTGAGCCACAGACTCCAGAAAGTTATCCCCCAAACAACCACTGCTGGTTTTTTACAGCAACTTCACACTTGTAGGGAAACAATAAATGGGGAGAATCAATAATAAACAAACTTTCAAAGCATGGCTAATTCCCTCTTGGCTTCAAATGAAAAACTGTACAATGGTCAGAAAGTTGATTTTTTTTCCCAAAGTTTTGCATGGACTGTGGTTTTTAAAAAGTCTCAGAAACACAGTATCACAGCACTAGATTATTATAAATCCTGTATGTAATGTGGAAGCAGGTAGAGGAGTTAAAATATCCTGTGTGTAACATCTCCAGCAACAAAGGGCCCAGATGGTTGCTTTTGCTAATGGTTGATTTGAGGAGAAAGTACAGAGCTGTTTTTTAAAGCTACTGAGTAAAAGTGCTTAGCTCCCACTGACTTCAATGAAAGTACATGGCCCCTATCTCTGCCAGCTTTTAAAAGAATCAATATTAATTATGGGGTTTTGTGTTGTAAAGACAGGTAAAAGTAATACCAAATGTAGCTGTTGTGTCAGAGTTGGACTAGCTTACATCATTTCTTGGTTTGACTTTGTGCTCTTTATTGACTGAGAGGTAGTATATGATTTAAACAGAGAGATCTACTTTTAATTAGCCCATGTTTGATGCTTGTATCCTGAGTCTTTGATAAATTTAATTTGATACTAGTGCAAACACTGAATTTGACACTGCTGAGTCATCTTCGACTCAGAAATTTCTCTCGAGAAGTACATCAATTGAGCACTGCTATGTGACAAGCACAGTGAAGCAACATCTCCACACTCCAGCCAGGTTTTTTTTTCATCAGGGACCAAACTTTTTACTACTGTGTCAGCCTTAGAAACACTTTTCACCTGTTTCCTCTTCCAATGTGTTTGTAATATTAAGTGTCTCACTACACTGAAGGCTGGTCCAGGGTGGCTCAGAATGATATCGAACAACACAGTGATACAATTTTTTTGGCTCCCTAGTAGAACATTCAGTGATGTTTTGATGCCTTTCATTCAAAATTAGCCATGGCTGCATCTCTGTAAAAGTTTGTTTCATTCTGCTGCTATAGCCATGATGGTTTTCTACTGCTTTTCAGTCAGTCACTTCAGATGATACTGATTCTAAAGCATTGCTAGTTGTTTGCACTTTCCCTTGACCCGCTGATTTTTGAAATATTAACACATATACAGATTGTTGACATGCAAATGAATCAACTACTTTGTAAAGTACATTATCTATCATGTAGCTTGAATGTTAGCCTAGTCCCCTGGAGGTTTGACAGGAAGATTTGTAATACCTCTGAGCTCTAAGCTTGGTTCTGTTTGAATCAGTAGCCTTGAGAACATTATTGAGTTCCCCAACAACTCAGATCAGGCACTGAGAAGTGAGAGCAAGGGCACCCAAAGTCCAAGGGTCAGTGTTTCTCACTTGCCGTCTCCACTGCCAAGACTGTTTACCTTCATTCATTTTATCTTAGGCAGTCCTTCAAGTCACTTGATTAAATGTTTGGACATTATCTACCAAAATGCCCTCAAGGTCTCCCCACAGCACACATTACCCACACATTCCTACATGTTCCTCTTCAGGAACCTGCAAAGCACTCAGATGTCCAGCAATGTTGATCCCTGGCCCTTTAGGATGTCTCAAGTTGGTAAGAAAGCAGCTTACATTTTTTTATGTCTCTTCAGGTAAAGGGATATTCAAGAGCTACTGCTAAGAAATGATCTAATTTAAGGCTTGTCAGTAATCAGGCTAGCTGCTCATAGAAGCAATACCAGGACCTTACCAGTTACCACAGGGTTAAATTTATTCTGTTAACTCCAGTTCATACCATGGTCTGTTCTGATCATTCTTCCTCTTTCCCTGCAGTGCAATTGTTACAGAGGTCCCTGTCCAATATCTCCATGCAACCCCAGGGGTGTGCTTAAATACCCCTTGCATGAGAATTATCATCTGGGATGGAGCCCTTTGGGTTTGATGCTCATTTGCTGGATTCCCTGTGCTAGTGAATATAGTATGCAGAATGCTTCCCTGTGTTTTAAAGACCTGTTTACGTCTGAAAAATAACTTTTTTTAGAAAACAATTCTCCTTTAGCTTCTCCCCTAAGCCAGACAATTCACTCATGCCCTGAGTTATATATATATATATCTCTTTTCTTCATGCTTTTCTAATAATGGCAATGGTATTTTTCTGGGAAAAGCTCCTTGCTTATTAACCATTCCTCTTCTCCTGCAGCTTATTTCCTCATTGGGATCATAATTCTCTTCAATATCATCATTGATTTCTTCTGGAAATGTTAATAAAAGTTTTTTTATCCATACTGATCTGTAATTGTCAGATGTCAGGGTTTTGAAAGTTTCTAGAGGTTTTTGCAAGTTCAAACTGAGATGCTGCAAAAAAGCTTGTTTTTTCAGAGATTGTTCCTTTGCCTCTGTAAAGAAGTTTTGCTCCTCTAAAGTGGTTCAGGTTGGACACCCATGATGAAGTGACCAAGAAAATGGATGCCTGCTACCGGGTAACTACCACTTACTGGCCTGTGGTCCTGAGTGTGGAGTCTTGTGTCCAACTCAGTACACTGGAAATCTCTACCAAGGCTGTGCTCCCTCCACTGCTGGTACAGTTGCTGCATGAGTCTCTGTCAGGCCACCACACACACAGATACACCTTCTCATCCTCCCATATAAAGCCTTTAACACTTCACTTTCAGTTGGTGAACCTGCTAGCAAGGTTCTCAAGCAGATGGCAAGTCTCTCACATAAAAGGAATTTCTATTTCTAGCCCCATTTTGCAGAACACAAGAGCTCTGTAAGCGCTGCTCCTGGCCTTGCAATGAAATCACAGAACTGCCTTGAGCAACCAGGTGCTCAGACCTCCCAAGCACCTTCCTCTTGCTTCAAGGCCAGGAAGAGATCTGCATTCTTGCCAAGAGCCCTGCTGCTCTTTCAACTACTGTTACCTGGCCTTCTGAGAAGCACAGGGCTTTGGGCAAGCCAATGGTCCTGTCTTAAAAAATTGAGTGGCCACAGCATGAAAGATGTCTTTTCAGGCTGTGTCTGACCTTCAGCCCTGGGTTTCTTACCGCTGCATTAGACTACAAACATACAGCATAAAGGAATGAAGAGTGACCAGGAAGTATGACTTAGTATGCATCGTTTGAAGTGCTCAGATTTTCAGGCTTTTCATTTGTTTTACTTTGGCTGTCTGTCACACTTGGAGGGTCTTGTTGTCAGGAGCAGAGGAGCCTTTCCCTCTTGGAAATGGAATGGTTGTGGGCACTGTGAAGCACAGGAACAGCTTCATGCTGTCTCCATTGGCTGCAGTCATTTTGTGTTGGAGCTGTCAACTTTGACAGCCAGGTTGGAAACCAGTGAGAATGTCCTTGATCCAAGGTGTCACTGAGACCCTCAAAAGAAAGGTGGGTATCCTTAGCCTGTCTGTACAGCCTGAGTGAGGTGAGAGAAAAGGAAATGCCACACCAGACCTGGGAGAGATTGTCCTACAGACTGACTGGGACATTTTCCATTCTTCAGGTAGAGGGCACAGCAGTGCAGATCTGGAAAGGAGGGTGGATTTAGAGTTGCAGATGCAAGAAGTTGCTGGGAGAGCCAAGAACTGAGCAGTTAAAGATCTCCTGGGTAGGTAAAACACACACTGTTGATTACTTTGGCCACCACAAGTGAATGGGTCTCCTGGTTTGATAATCTAAGCATGGGAACTTTCCCATGTGTGCCAAGCAGCACACCTATATCACAGTGGTTTTGAAGCAGGTGTCTCGTGGGAGTGGATCCTTCACAAACAAGTTTTTCCTAGGCTGTTTTAATAAATCAAGAAAGAAAGCATATTCTGACCAGCAATTCCTTGTTATTATTTCAGCTAGCTGCGAACTCTGCTACTATTTTGGCTCAGCCACCTGCTCACAAAGCTTAGTTTGTTGCTAAGTGTCAAAATACCCTAAATCAGAACTGGTGTCTCAGCTAGCAACAGAGCAGCAGTAACACTAATGAGTCTGCAACATGATTTACATACAGGATCTCAGTGCTTGCTACTATAAGGAGAGCAACTATAAAGACTACTAGGTCTGCATGAGCATAGATATAAGAATCGGTCACAATTATGGTCACTTTAAAAAAAAAAAAAATCCCACATATTCAGAGGAGTGGGAACATTTTAGCATTAGGTATCCCTTCCTGAATTACTGAGACATTATATTCATGCTACGTAGGAAGTCCTAACTCAAGTCAGTATTTTTCAATCATATTGCAGAAATAGTTTTTAGACTTTGTAGGCTTTTTGTTTTCCTGTTCTTGACTAGAAATGAGTATTTGGGCACAAGACAAAGCAAAAGTACAGTTAGTTTTGCATTATTTGACTCTACAATTGTTATGATCAGCAGATTAGAATTAGGCTATCAGGGTGTTTGGATTATGGCAGAGCGCTACTTTGCTGCCACTTGGCTTGCTCTGCTTGGCTCTGGCTGTGCTCTAGTCGGCAATGACTGCTTGTAAAGCTCATTAACATTGCTGGAAAATGTTCATGTGTGCAAGGGGAGGAGGCTCCAAACATCCAAATACTCATCAGCAGTGACTCAGAGACTAGAAGACATTAACTCGTAGCAGCACAAACCATGAGGCTGATGCTCCCAAATGAGATTTGAAACCTGGGGTGGCTGGGGAAATTTACTACATAAACTAGCCACAGTGGGCCAGCACCACTGAGAGTTGAATAGTAAGACTAGCAGGGTGCATGGGACATTCACAGACTCTCACCTGGATTTCCTTTTGCTGTTGTCACTTGATAACGTGCACAGGAAACACCAGCATTCTGTTTTGACCGTCACTATTTGAAAGCATAGAGGGAGAAACAGGGAGGGAGAGGGGGAAGGATAGTGATCTCTTCCCCTTTATTTTCCTTTTTAAGCCAACAGGCTTGACCCAGCAGGCTGCTGAACGGTACAGGCCTGCTTTTCCTCTCCTCTCTCTGCCCCAGCGGGAACCATCAATACCTCAAACTGTGCTGTGCTGGGAGCCCTGTCTGGCAAGGCAACTGCTCAGCATCTGGGAATTTGTAGGCATTCATTACTAATGGGCCTGATTCAGAGGGGCTGGAATTGCTGGAGGAAACTGGCAGGATCAGGGCAGAATGGGCAGAGGGTTTCAGTCTTTGAAGGAGGGATAACATATCAAAGCAAGGGAGAGTAATTTGCAGCACCCAGAATCAGATTGCTGACACTCTAGCAGAGGGAAAACTACATTTCATAGGGACATTTCATGCTTCATGTGTGAGACTACATCTGGTTCTGATACAAAGCAAAGCATGAAAGCTACATATGAAGTAATATGTCTACATATGAAGTAATCGCACGCATGTCAACAGGGTGAAAATATATTCACCATGGCAGGTGTATACTGAAAACTTGACATCTCCAACAATGACTCTGCTATTTGCCTGCTGGGAAGGGAATGGAAGGACAAGGCATCTTTTGGGGTTGAAAAGCAATTTCAAGACCTGGAAACAATGTGACTTTCATCTGAGAAAGGCTTTTGTTGAGGTTCTCCCAGTCTGAGATCATTCCCCATGAAAGAATGAAAATAAAGCCAACACATTGTTTAAATCCATTAAAGGTGATGGAAGTAAGGTACACATTAATATTGTACTTACCCTCTGCACAGGCAGAAGAGGGATGCATAACCAGGCAAATTAAAGCCTAGATGCAGTTTCTTTTCAAGTTTAGGCAAGCATAAGACCCAAAACAATTAAACAAAAAACACAAACAAATCATAAAACTGAGGGGGAGGAAAAGAAGGAAGGAGGAGATAAATGTAGAGTCACTCTCTTAGGAAAACTGCATAGAGAGTTTCTTGAAACTGTACTGATCAACATAAGGAGATACTCAAGAAGAAATCCTGTTCCTGATGAAGTCAACTTCACTGCTGCTTTGGACTTATATGATGCCACAATTTCATGTGTTCTGTTGCAAATGAAGTGCATGAAAATCCAATGTATAAAGCCTACCACAAAAGAATAGACCAAAAGTATAGGGGGCCTATTCTTCATCCCTTTTTAAAACTGAACACTGCACTACAGCAACACAGATAAGTACATTTTTGGCGTGGTGCTCAAAAGATAGCTTCAGCTATATCCATCAATGAAAGAAAGAATATTAATAATGCCAACTCTCTTACCCATGAAGAGCATTACTGTAAGAACAGGAAGCTAAATAAAATGCATCTACTACCTCCTTTCTCCAGCACCACAGTACAACGGTATTTAAAACAGCTATAATTGGATATAGCGTAGCTTGAAAAAGTCCTGAAAGGGCATAATTACAATAATCAATGCAATAATGTGGGATGAGACCTTGTATTATAAGCAGACCTGAATCTCGGTTAAAAATATTTTCTCTCTAAAGCCAAGCCCTAAAATCCAGGTTGTTTTGCTTTCTGAAGCTACAGCAGATAATCATGTGTACCAGCAATTCCTACATCACTGCTCCATTGCAGATGTTGAAGTTTGGATCCCTGTCAGACTTCTGCCCCCGTATGCAGCCTCACTTGTTCTGGTGAGCAACTAGAGACAGTGAATGGACTAACCCAACAGAGCACTGTTTATTCATAATAAAGTTGTCTGTACAACCCACATCCATTAAATAGAGTTTGTAACACCAGGCAGAAAAACAAATTCCTAAAATTTTCATGAACTGAGATATTGGTCCTTGAGACATGAATGGAAAGAGAACCAGAAATGAACTTGTGATGATGAGTCATAGTTTTAAAGAGTGTCAGGTAAGTACTTCTTTTCTGCCTTCCTTAATTTTATTACCAACACGACAGTTTGTCTTGCTACATCTGTGAAAATCTGCAGGGTTTGATCCTTGCCTGGCAAATGCCAGCTGGGTGCCCCAAGCCATGATGCCCTGTTTCACTGTTCTAAACAGACAGGAGACCCTCCCTGTTGCTCTTGGTCAGGCGCTGGTTCAGCCACAATGGTCAGCCATAGCAGGTCACCAGTCACCTGCACAAAGACAGTCTTCAAGCTACAGGGGAGCAAGGGAGGTGAGGCATTCACTGACACAAAGCTTAAATGATCACCCGCATCGAGACCACAGGATTGCCTTTAATGAAAGAATACTTCACCACTAGTTGAGTGATGTTCAACTCTTCTGGCTGGGCATGCCATACACCCTATTCAAGTGATGGATGAAGGGCACCCATTAACCAGCTACTGAAATACTGCAGAGCATGTAGACATCATGGCCCACGAAGGGTCTATTTTAAGAAGGAACTTCTACACCAAAGTGTGGGATGGTCTTGCAACACTCCTCTCATGGCACAAACTTGTAGCAAAACAAGGAATGCCTCAACAAAGTTCCAAGAGAGAAAATTACAGATTATCAGAATATCTGTATTAAGACCTATATAGAAATTCATGCAACCATCTAATCAGCTACCCACCACTGATGGTGCCTGTAGGAAGGAGACAAATTGTACAGTTTCCTATTCATCCTTATGCTAGAGTGTCTATGAGAACAGGACCAATCTTACATTTGGAGTTATTGCTGGGGAGAGAGATGGATGTCCCAGTCAGTCAACAGTAAGAACTTTTCCAAAGGTGAGACGATGCGTGACTTTGGAGCAATGAGCATGCCAACAAGAAAGCTGCAGATAACATTTCCTTTGTTGCCTGCAACTGCCCAAGCGACATCCTACACGCAAGAAGTGCAGAGAAATCTCTCACCCCTTCTCTCATTGTGGTATCCATGCAGGCCTTTGTAACAAACAAATTTAATTATTTTGGAGTTCTGTGATAATTCAAGGGAAAGATTTTGTCATGTCTTTTGCACGAGTCCCAGAACACTGCATTCACTGTATTTATGCACAAATCATACATAACTTTGTGAATGTCCAGCTATGTCCAGTTCATCAAACCATCCATTGAACAACATCATCTATGTGCTGGGCATCACCAATGTTGTGTCGCATAAAGGCTTGTTCTCTAGCTGTCATTGGACCCTGGCACGATCAAGGGAACCTGAGGCATTATACAGCTGTCAGGCTGTGGCTGACAGGAGGATATGACGCTACTTGAGTTAAGCTGTGAAGACTGTTACAATTAACACCTGTCTCCAGATAACGTACAGAAGATTGTAGAAAGTAGAAAAGCACATTAAAGAGGGCTGCTGAGCCAATCTGGGAGGCACATGAGGCTAGAATTTATATTCTGTTATACTGGTGTTAGACTATTCCCTCACCACACTCAGCTTTAACCGAGACCCAAGCTTAGTTGTGACCTGTTTTTACTAGTTTGAGGTAGAAGGTCAGATCACATTTGATTACGTTTGGATGATTCAAACAGATTCTGTCCTCTTGACGCACACCTTGATGTGACTGGGAAACACACCCAGATCATGACAAACTTTCATGTGTGTTCTCCAGGATGTGTACCATGGATTCTTTTTTGAAGGGATGGGAGGGATGGGAGGGCAGCTGGTAGCTACTTTCCTTGCTTCAGACCATGAAGAGTCTGAAAGAGAATTAATGTTGGGGGTTTTTGTCATAGAGAGAGGATTTCACTGAGGGAAGCTGGTGAATCAGCCACATTGGTGGGGCAGGGACAGGAGAGTCTGCCATGTGAAAAGAGAAAGGGCAGAGAGAGAAAACTATTATAAGGAATGGATTTGGAAGCAATGGAAAAAGGGGCATCTCAGGGGTAGGCAGTAGCATAGCTGTTTCTAGTCATGGTGCAGAGTGATATAGACCGTTATGGCGACAGAGGACTCTGATGGTGCATGCACAGATAGCAGCATGTGCTGCTTGTCCCTTGTGGGAATCATACTTACCAAGAGCAAGGGACTTCTGGTTTCCTGCTGCTTGGGTTGTCAGGCTCCCTGCTACCTTGGCACAGGTTGGGTGAAGGACCTGCATGGCAACAGGAGTACTACTTGTTTCCTCCAAGCTAGAGACAAGCCCACCATCAAGGTAGGCAGCACTGAGATATACCACAGGTCCTCCTCAGCAGGTGCATCTTGTGATGTGCAGAGTGGATTCACTTGGGGCACCACAGGCAAAGCAGTGTCAGTTGGCAGCCTTGTGTAGAGTACTGCTTAGATGGTTATGTTGACCCCTGTAGTCACTTACTTCACTGTTCTCTGCCTGCTAACAACCATGTGTTAACTATCATCCTCTATTGAGACAGCAGGTTGCTGGAGTTGGGACCACCTTCATGTTTTGTTCAATAACCAGCACTGCCTGGTTGTGGTCCTTAACATCTTGCTGGGAGATGAATGGAGTTGCAAGGCTCCATCGCTGAACAGTAACTCAGCATAGATTTATGGGCAGTAGGAGGGGGAAGGACTTGAAAATACCAATGTCTCAGTCATCCCTTCTTCCTCAGGTTCTGTTTTCACCCTAGCTCCCTAATAAAAACATTAATCCAAAAATAATATGATAAATAAATCTTCCACAATGACATGAAAAGCCATCTTTGCTTAAAAGCTGCAAGGTATCATCAGCTTGTGGAGCCTTTCAACAGGTCAGCACTGAGACTGAAGTTTATTAACAGGGCTGACAAGGTTGTGCCTGTCTGTCTGTGCCAGCAGCAAATCACAAGGTTCCTAATTCAGAGTCTCTTATTAACAGCAGTCCTTGTTCCTTGTTTTTATTTGTAGGACTGATTGAGGGCACTGTAAATCTGTAAGTGAGCAGTCCAAGGACTTGAGTTAGAGTCTGGGAGTCAGTCTCAGAGGAAAACAGCTTTGTAAGTATGTGCGCTGCCTGTAATTCCCTTGGTTTACTGAGATAGAACCCCTGATAAGAAGAGCATGCAACCTAATACACAAGAGAAGTAGGCTGCCCATGAGTTACAGGAATTCTTATGCCCTCTTGCCTCTAGAAAGTGGCACTTTTGGAAATATACAGCTGTCACGCAGACCTCATCAGATAAAAGGCAGTTTGCCTAAAAAAAACAACATCAACAAAACAAACAAATGAGAAACAAACAAACAAAAAAAAAAAACACAAAGAAAAGAAAAGAAAAGAAAAAAAACAACGAAAAAGTGCTTTATTCATTGAATTCTGATGCTTTGTACCGGATGACTCATTGTCACACTTCTTTTCCCTCTTCTCGCTGAACTAGAATCGTGTAGCACGTTACTTTTATCCATTGTGCCTTGTTGGTAAGATGAAAGGACAAATTCTAAACTTCAAGCTTTTTCTTATCAGAAATCAGAAACATTAGATTTTCCTCTCTGGTCAGCTATTTGCATTTAGAGCTGATGAGTGCTATTTAGTATTAGTGGCTGAGAACCTGAAATGTAAGTATTTATACAGAGTTCTTTGCATTGGTATTGGGACCCTCAGTGTGGGGGAATTAAGGATGTCTGAAGTCACCAGCTCTGTTTGTTGGATTTTAGCTAAGGACATTCACATGAGTATCTTCCTTGGGTATGAGATTAACAAAATCACACAAATTACAGTTTTGGCCACTGTTTCCCAGAGTCTGGTTTAACTTTTTAGGAAGCTGGAAAGCATATTCTTTGATTTTAATGACAATCAGATAGAGACTCAGAATACCATGAGTCAGAATAGAATACTATTCAGTTAGCATGAGGTCAACGGAACACAACTGGCTTCAATAAAGATGTGTCAGTTTACAGCATGTGAGGAACTGGCAACATACTGTTCTTTAACAACTAAAAAGTACACTAACTTTACAATCACGGATTGATGTCAGGATTTTGGTGCCAGAACATTTGGGTTTGAGCCATATGGGGCAACAGGTGGAGTGCATAATGAAAACCAAGTGAATATTTATTATGAATAAGTAGCTCCACCTCTGTTATTCTTTCATGTTGAGTGTTAAATTCCCAAATGTTTGCATATGAGACATTTGTGTGTATACTAACCTGGAGGGAGCACAATTTATCACAGACCTTTTAGCTGAGCATATCCCCAAGACCTTAGACCTGAAACAGTAGTAAAGTGTATTTGACAGATTATAAAAGCTAGGCAGACAAATAGACCAAGCCCTTAGTTACCTGCCCTAGAGAATTTCCAGATCCTGTTAGTTGTTTTCATAGAATCATAGAACAGTTAGGGTTGGAAAGGACCTTAAGATCATCTAGTTCAAACCCCCTGACACTGGCAGGGACACCTCACACTAAACCATGTCACCCAAGGCTTTGTCCAATCTGGCCTTAAACACCGCCAGGGGTGGAACATTCACAGCTTCCCTGGGCAACCCATTCCAGTGCCTCACCACCGTCACAGTAAAGAACTAATCTAAACTTCCCCTCCCTGTTTAAGTCTGAACCTATCACCCCTTGTCCTATTGCTACAGTCCCTCTCCCTCTCCAGCATCCTTATAGGCCCCCTTCAGATACTGGAAGGCTGCTATGAGGTCTCCATGCAGCCTTCTCTTCTACAGGTAGGTTCTATTCTGTTTTTCACTAAATGAGAAAAATGTCCACTGATTGTCCCCAAAAGTGGTATATTCCTGGCAGTGTTCAAGGACAGGTTGGACAAAGTTTTGGGCAACATCATCTAGTGAGAGGTGTCCCTGCCCATGGTAAGGGAGTTGGAACTTGATGGTCTTAAAGTCCTTTCCAACCCTAACTATTCCCTGATTCTATGTGGGAGGCTGAATTTGTGTAGAAACAAGATGGAAGATTGAGACAATAACATTTCTTTATTACATATATCTGCTTTCCTTATCAGAAAAAAAAATAAGTAATCAGTTGAATTAGTTATTTTAATTATACAGACCCATTATAATAGCTTTTGATCACATTAAATGATGACAACAATGCTTATGAAGTAAAGTTCACCTAAGAAGTATCAACACAGGTAGCCATTTGGGCTCAAACGGGTGGCTGCAGTTAGCACACACAGGATTTTATGTAGACAGTACTCACATAAAGAAAATTGATCTTTAACCAACCATGAGGACCACAGAAAGAAATTACCACAGTCCTTGAGGGAACAGAAGCGCAGTCACACCCATGGGAAGAGAATTAGACTTCATTTCTCTATGAGGCTGGATTTCACCAAGATTCTGTAATTAAACTGCTTTTTTTAATAGTCAGGATATTTGCACCAAATGAATATTTCTTCCTGCTTAATTGATAGGAAGGCACATTTGCATTCACTATTCACCAGGGTGAAGTTACAACAGCATCACAGTGTTGTCTACTTAGAGGCCAAACAATGTGGAGATGAATCTGAGTGCCTGTTAGAAGCCACAAGCCAAATGCCACCACCTCCACTTGTATTGAACCCCAGTGCCTGTTCCTCCAACTCCACCATTAGTTGCAGCAATCCCTACTTGACACTAGCTATTCTCATCAACTGAAGGGAAATTTTGGGTTAGAAGGATATGTGTTTGACAGGCAGCTTATCTCTATTAAGTTACACTGGTGTAAATTGAAGGAAACACTTGCCTTATGCTCCAAGCCAGTTTGAGCTCAGTTACTAGGGCCTGGGCAAGGTGTCACAGTGAATGGACCACTGACACAGACCAGCTGTGTATCACAGGGGAACATCTGAGGTTGCTTGGGGTTCACCCAGAATTTACAGCATTCTCCAGGTGATCCAAAGGCAATACCTGTGATGCTCTTTTCCTCCAAATCTCAGGAATTAAAAATAGAGCAGGTCTGGCTGCTCTCAGGTCTGGGCTCTGCCCCACCACCACCAAACCTATGGGTTGTTACCTGTTGGCTTCTTCTCCTGAGATACAGAGAAGCTGACCTCAAAGGAGACACTGACTGCAATGCCAAACACTGCCTAGGAATGTCTGGCATCCCCAGCTGCCACCTGAAGCACCCTGAGCTCCCAGTGCAGAGCAGAGCCACTGTTTCAAACTCGCACCACACAATAGGTCTGATCATCCCACCACTGACCGTAAAGCACATACAACAAGCTTTAAGGAGAGAAGGGAGGAGAGGTGAAACAGTCTGGGGAAAGGAGTTAATCTGTGGCAAGAGAAAGAAAAGAGGAAGGGAAGGGGTAAGAAAGTACATGAGCCAGTTATTACAGTGTTTCAGTGGATGGGTAAGGAGGAGAACAACTGTGTCTGGGAAGAATAACATCTGCACTAAATTAAGACTTGCAAACTGAAGTGAAGAAAATAATTGGGGGAAACAAGGAGCAGTTGCAAAGCAGGAGGCAAAGCAGGAATGATAATGAGGAAGAGGATTTTCCTTTCTCACGTAAAAGAAATGCCAGGGCAATGAGGGAAGAAGATGCTAGGTTTTTGGCAGCTTGAGTGAAAGGTAACATTAGGAAAGTCATGAGGGGACAAGACTTGCCACTTTTATAGTTTTTCAGTCCCTATAATGGCTTTTTTTATCAGATTACAAGATCATCTGAACTGGAGAAAAAAGTAAAAATGGATGTCTTGCTGCTTGTGTGTAGAGGACAGCAGGGCAGCAGCCAAGTGGAGGAACTCTGATAGGTCCCAACTGAAAATAGAAACACTGGTGTGAAAAGAAATGCCAAATGCTCTCCCACAGCTTATGTACAAGCAAAATTACTCCTCACTTTCACAAGACCCCTTGAAACTTTGGAAGGTAGGAAAATTATTTTCTTTATTTAACAAGAAAGCTAGTTTCCAAATGGGAATCTTCATGGAAACAGGTTTTAGACAGCTGCTTAAGACTATGTTTCCTTCAAAACTCTAATTTATTGTAAGGTTATATGAAGGAATTTTAAGTTTTGTTATTCCTTCAGAAATGCCCTGAGCTGTGTGAGGGAACTTGCAGCTCCCCTAGGTCTTCCTGCTGCATGTTCACACCTAATGAAGCAGTGATTGACAGATGTTATGATGAAAAGCTTGGTTTGTAGCCCCTGAGGGAACAGACAATTGGGTATTAACCAAGCTGCAGTTGCAAAGCACCACCATGACACCTACTGGACCCATGGCTGAAATAGCCACCAGTTGGTCTTGTCGATGAGAGGTGAAGCAGCTAACTTGTGGTTGCAAATTCAGACTCTGATGCTGTTGTGTTGGTCCAGCCGGATTGAGCTTCCACACAGACTCAAGGCAGTGGCACTTACAGAGGTAGCGATTACTTTTGCATGAAAGTTGTCCAAAGCTTTTTTGTGGCAAAGTTATATTGGAAAGCTTGCCATAGTGCTGCCTATGTGCCCCCTCTGGGTTGCTCGTGAGATTGCTGTGTTCAAGAGAAAACTCACTAATCTCCCTGTTACCATAAACTACAAGGGAAGCAGCTGAAACCTCAGCTTTGGGAAAGGGCAACACTAACTTGTTGGACACAAATTGGATGAATCCTCAGGTCATGGAGGACTGACATTACCTGCAGGCATCAGTTATTTGCAGAAAAGAACAGCTTTATCATACAATAGGGGATGCTGCAGAGGAATTGCTCATCTTGTAATGCTCCATCTTTGGTTTTAGTGTGGGCCTTAGTGTATGCCCCTGTCTAACATGCCTCAGTGGAGCTCTCTGTTTGTGGGTACATGCTTATGAAGAAGCCAGTTCAAAGTGATGAAAGTTAATTTCAGTCAGACACATGACACTTAAAAAAAAATAAATCAGTGGAGTCAGAATGCACCTGTGTAAAGTGAATGTTTAAAGACACCACACAGATCAGCCAATACCTACCTGGCCTTGCCAATGTCAGGGCTTGACATGAGTCAGAAACTCTGAATGTACAGATTGATTACACCGATGGGATGAAACTACACCACTTCTGGGGGAGCATTATTTATTTCAAGGTCACTGGAAGGTACAGTTTGGCCTTCTCCAAGAAGCAAACTTGCCACCCTAGCTGCATCTTCCAGTAGTCATGAAGACATGGCTACATCAGGTTGGTAGCACCACCTGTACCAGCAGCTAGAATATGGCACAATGATTCCTGCAGGCACTGTCTGTCTCCCTGCTACATCATTTTCAGTCACTGCCTTATTTCTCTTCTTTTATGTATCTCTTTTTGTGCTCATTAGCTAATAACCAGCTAAGACAAAGTCATCTTTTATCATGTGTGATCTAAAAAACATCCTAAAGTTAATACCCGAAGCAGTGAAACATAGTTAGTAGCCTGTCAGATCCCGGAGCAGCAGTGATGAATCTGTGTTTCTCCAGACAAGTTGTTAGGAAAAAAAACCAACAGCGCTGGAGACAGTATCCTTCATGTTGGGACTTAGTCTGTTTATCTCACTTTGTATGTGGTTTGCATGTTGTCTCTTTGAAAGAGCAATCAGAATGATGAGCCACTTCCATAGGTCAGGAAGGATTTCCAATTCTTTCTCTCCTTCAAAGCAGGACAGTGCAAGACAACCTCCAAAATCAACAGCAATATAAAAAGAAAAAAATTAAAGTTTTCCTTCTAATTGGTAAGGGACCAGGAAAATATGTGTTGATACGATAAAAATTACTGCCTTATATTTCAAGTGCTTTAACCACTTGCCCCTCCCTTTTTGTGTCTTCAGTAAGAAGCTGAAAAGGTTTATAATGGTTTATAATGCTATGAAACCTTGAATCAAAGTTGATTGTTTAATCTTGTAGCAGTAAACCCAAGCTTTTACATGAGATGTAAACCTGATTCCTTCTTTAGCCTAGGACACTCCTTTATTGTCAATACAAAAGTGCACCAAAAGGCAAATTTTAGCCTGGAGTAGCTCTTCTTTTATGATCTTCCCTGCAAACATTACTTTTCTATCCTCCAAGGCCATCAAGATATCCTGAAAAAATTAGAGACAAAGAGCAATTCTCAGCTCAAGGGATTAAAAGAGCTTGTTGGAAACCCAGGATCAAGGGAGAACATTTGCTTCCTAACTCTCTGAGCACTTGGTGGGCTCAGCTCTGGGGCTGAAATGAGCCACTACACAGGTCCTTAATCACAACTCCTGAGAGGTGATGTGTGTGTTGTCTGCTGCATTGTATAATGGTATAACTCCCAGTTACAGAAGTCCAGACTAGTTTTCTCCTAAGTTTATCAGACTAATTTAGATTGTGCTAGTTTAGATTTCACTTTAAAAAAGAATACACCCCCTGTGTGCCATGACTTTACACAATTTTCTTCCCTTTAAGAAAAAACAGCATGTTAACAATTCAGCTGCTGCAAATTTCCCTTAGCATCTGAAATATACAGAATGTATTTCAAAATAGATTCTCTATTTCTACCTAATTTTCCACAGACCTGAAGAGTAATGAACAGTTTTATATCCCCCACCAGCTCTGTAACTCCTCAGTGGAATTCTTCTCTCCAGCTTCCCAAGTTCAGTCACTTTCTCAGGATGCGATTTCAAGCTACAAAGACTAATAGTGCCCAGCAGTCCTCTACAGTCAAGGACCTGGAACAGGATACACAGGAGAGAGGTTTGGTTTAGGTTTGTTGGAGGGGGTTTTTTTTTGCCTCTTGTGGGAAGTGTCATCAGAAGTTTCCTAAATTGGTGGAACTGTTTCTGGGGGCTGTTACACTGCTGTCTTACAAATCTGTGCATCTACATACAGTATCTCCAGCCTTATACACTTCTTTGAATTCATTGCATTAATTGTTTGACCTTTCCTGTAATGAAGGGAATGTTTTGCTGCTTTCACTGCTATCCTTTGTGTGACATTTCCAGATCTAGGGCAGGAAAACGGATCCTGTTGGAAAAGCTATCAGGGGAGCTTTTAATCAAATGGAGCTTAGGATTGAGAGAGATCCTACATGGATCCGTGTGTTGGTAGCAGATATCTTGTCCTGATCCACATGTGAAAAGACATGAGTGACTTCTGGTAAATAGGAGCTGCTGCCATAAGGAAGCTTAATAAAGTGAGTGAAGCCAAAGATGGTTCCTTAAAACTTATAGGTGTTAAAAAAATCAATAACTCATAAATACAGTCACAATTTTCAATCCTACTAATGTAAAAAATATCTGTATGATTGATGTGAGTTTGGAATCTCTTGGCCTGAAAGTCACACAGGGTTTGTGAGCAAAGTTGAAGCTCATTCTTGGAGACAGATGGTTTAAATAACCAGGAACATCACCCAAAATACAGACTGCACTGTGGTCTGTGAAAAGCAACGTGGTGTGGCTGTCAATGCTTCATAAAGAGTATTTTGATTAAGTGCCTGTCTGAAGAGAAGCAATAAGAAAACAGGAAGACAAAAGGAAGAAAATACCATGTATTGGAAGAGAAGCACAGGACAGAAAGGGTCATAAGTGAGTAAAAAAAAAATCATTATTCTAAGGTAAATTAAAAAAAAAAAAAAAGAAAAATTTTAAAGTAAAGAAAAAATAAAAATT